>JAFREQ010000163.1:315000-440000 GCA_025331565.1 Holacanthus passer | reverse complement strand
ATCGTTTTTCATCGTTCTCAATGTTTGTGTTTTATCAAAAAGTGTGTTTGCAGCAGACTGTCAGCCCATTGGCCTTCTGGGAAAAGGAGTCAATTAGCAGATCAGCACAACCCAATCAAAGTGACTTCACAGCTGTGTGTAACAGGAAGTGTGTTGAATATGCTAACAGAAACAATTTGAGGAGACTTTCACCGTATTAGAAAAGTGAAAGCTCATCAATAAACAGTTTGAAAGGTTATATACAGTTTATTGAACATCGTGGATGTAATGACAGATTTACATGCATGTTTGAATCTTTGATTGATTGTATTTTGAACACATTAAAGTGATAAACACATTAATGCATCAATAATTAAAATAATCTAATAATATAATTATTCTAAAGATATTCTGCATAATGAGTACTTTTACTTTTGATACTTAAAGTATATTTTGATGCTGATACTTTTGTACTTTTACAACAGTAAGACTTTGAATGCAGGACTCTTACTTGTGACAGAGTATTTCTACACTGTGGTACCAGTACGTTTACTGAAGGATCTCAGTACTTCCTCCACCATGATGAAGTGTAAATGGGGTCTAAACTGTCGTGTGTGAGTGTTGAAAGTAATTAGTGTGACGATGTGATCACAGATGTGACTGAATGAACAGACTCTGGAAGCAGGAGCAGAGGATGGAGGCTGTGTGGACACAGCTCCTCTGCAGGGGATTTAATCATTACTCACAGTGAGCTGCTTGTATTGTAGCAGCAGAGGAGGCCCCACTTCACACAGGAACACACAGGAACACACAGCAACACACAGGAACACGCTGCAACACACAGCAACACACAGGAACACGCTGCAACACACAGGAACACGCTGCAACACACAGGAACACACAGGAACACACAGGAACACACTGCAACACACAGCAACACACGGGAACACACAGGAACACGCTGCAACACACGGGAACACACAGGAACACGCTGCAACACACGGGAACACACTGCAACACACGGGAACACACAGGAACACGCTGCAACACACGGGAACACACGGGAACACACAGGAACACACAGCAACACACAGCAACACACAGGAACACGCTGCAACACACAGGAACACACGGGAACACACAGGAACACACAGCAACACACAGCAACACACAGGAACACGCTGCAACACACAGGAACACACGGGAACACACAGGAACACACAGCAACACACGGGAACACACAGGAACACACAGGAACACACGGGAACACACAGGAACACACGGGAACACACAGGAACACACAGGAACACACGGGAACACACGGGAACACACGGGAACACACAGGAACACACAGGAACACGCTGCAACACACGGGAACACACGGGAACACACAGGAACACACAGGAACACGCTGCAACACACGGGAACACACAGGAACATGCTGCAACACACAGGAACACACGGGAACACACAGGAACACACAGGAATACGCTGCAACACACGGGAACACACGGGAACACACGGGAACACACAGGAACACACAGGAACACGCTGCAACACACGGGAACACACGGGAACACACAGGAACACACAGCAACACACAGCAACACACAGGAACACGCTGCAACACACGGGAACACACAGGAACACACGGGAACACACAGGAACACGCTGCAACACACGGGAACACACGGGAACACACAGGAACACGCTGCAACACACAGGAACACGCTGCAACACACAGGAACACACTGCAACACACGGGAACACACGGGAACACACAGGAACACGCTGCAACACACGGGAACACACGGGAACACACAGGAACACACAGCAACACACAGGAACACGCTGCAACACACGGGAACACACGGGAACACACGGGAACACACAGCAACACACAGGAACACACAGGAACACACAGGAACACACGTCTGTGTGTGTGTGTGTCCAAACAGAGCTTATTAATACACACACATACACACAGAGTCTGGTCAGGACTCAGAGTCAGTCCCAGTTTTTATATATTATTATTACAGTCAACGACTTTCACCCTCCATCATTTTACTTCAGTGTTCTGTGAGTTCTGAGTGTGTGAATGTGCATCGTTATTGTTGTGTTTTCATTTAGAAACACACACACTGTCCAGGTGTTCCAGGTGTATTGTACAGTGGAAGCCATGTTTGTAGTTCTGTTGCTGAAAGACTGGATTCAGTTGGTTTCATCTCTGTGATCATGAAAAAAACTGAAGACTGAAAAGACTGTTGGATAAAAAACAAATAACATTTATATTTCCCTCCAAAGGTTTGAGCTGAGAACTCAATGAGACAGAGTCGTGTACAGAGTACAGTACAGTCCTTGAGTAAATGTACTTAGTTACATTCCAGCACTGCCCTTCATTTCATTTTGTCTTATTTTCGTCCTTTAAGTTCACAGAAACTCTCTTGTTCTTCTCACTGAAAGTCTCTGATGACAAAGGAGCTTCATCTCGTCTCTGTTCGCCCACTTGTTCAACAGAAGCTTCACTTCAAATAAAACCTACTCCTCTGTTGCTCCTGCACAAACACTGACCGTCTGTTGGCTTCCACCTTTCATCTCCGCCTTTTTTCTTCCACAGACAGAAAACAGAAGCTCTCAGAGGAAACTTCAGTCACACTGATGCTGAAACACATCACAGCTTTAACTCACATCTTTCCACACAGTCACAACTTTTACTTTTCAAGTACATTTTGTATCAAACAGAGAATCTGAGACAATGGAAGCAGCAGGTTTTCAGCCTTTTTGCTGTCAGTTATCATAAAAGTTGACAAATTTTATATCCAATCAATGAATCGACTGATACTTTCAGCACCAGCCCTGTTTTTTATCTCTACGTCTGATCAGTCAACAAGACAGAAACAGAAAGCTGTTGTTTTAAACTGCAGAGAAGAGAACAAAGGAAAAGACTTGTTCAGCCCAGTTCAATCAGTCAACTCCACGATCGACACCATCAGGTCAAGAGACAAACTCTGAATCACTCTCACTCTCAATCACTGTGAGACTTTAAACATATCTGAGTCCTCAGAGCAGAGCAGGTCCTCACACTGATACCAAGAACAAGACCAGGTCTGAGTGTGTGTCAGTCTTAAGTCAAGAAGAACTTGTTCACCTTTTCACACACTCATACAAACCGACATCGTACCTCTTTAAACCTGCTGTTCACACACACACAGTTTATAAGGCCAGTCAGTCAGTTCACAGGGTTTAGGATTAGTGTGCCTTAGTGTGTGTGTGTGTGTGTTGACTTTGCATCCATCACTTGACTGTCAGTCAGATTTGCACTTGAGGCTGGTTTTACACACACACACACACACACACACAGAATTTCACACATCCCTGAGGTGTCTGCAGTCCGACACACCTGACAGATGCTGATTGGTCGGATGCTTTATGGTCACTCAACCTACATTAGTTCCAGACTGCAGGTAGAGATGAGCTGGATGGTGAACAGACCTCCAGCTACATCAGGTTCAGTCTGTCTGTCTCCACGGAAACATCTCTACAACTGTTGGATTGTGTCGGGTTGTGATGAAACATCATCACCAACGTCCTGCAGTGTTTTAAAGCAGAGCTGTTTCCAGTGTGAGTGACTCACAGCTGCAAACCTGCTGCAGATCCAGTCTGATTCACTCAGGTTCAGTCTCCAGGAACTCATAGGTCTGTTCCCCGACCAATCACAGCTCGCTGTCATGTCATCTTCCTGATGCTACAGAGGACAGACTTCTGGGAATGAGAATGTAAACAAACATGGCGTCTGTGTGGTGTGTGTGATACGAGCTGTGTTGTGTTGAAAAGTCTAAAAAAAAGAATCGACTGTGATCTTTCCTCTGTTCCACAGTTCGCTCTCACATCGTTCCTCTTTCACTTCACCTAATGAACAGGTGAAGAGCTCTGTGCTCCTATTGGTCAGCGTCACAAACAAGCCATAGAATCTGTCAAACTTGGTGAGAGAAGGCAAAAAAAATTCTGACTTGTTCATCCCTCCGTCGGGACACTGTGAAGTGTCCACATGAGAGATCGGTTGTTGTCCATTATGATCTGATCTGGTCTAACTGTTGTCTGAACTGAAGTCGGCTGGATTCAGACCAAAAACAGACCTGCACTAAAACAGCTGTTGTTAAAGGAACAGATGAGACGATGAAATAGGATCCAGGAGAGATGAATGAGTTTAAAGGTTTATCAGACAGAAAACACTGATCAAAGTTTTATAATGTTATGAAACTGGGTTCTACAAGTCTGGAAACTTTTTATGGCAGCAACTATTTTATCTCTGATGATAACAATCAGCAGAAATACAGCGTTCAGGTTCATTAACTCGTATACTCAGAACATGTCTTTGCACAGATTTGTAACGCAGCATCTTGACGTTGGACTGCAATGCACCAAAAGTTGAAACTCAACTTTTTGCCGTGTTGGCCCAAACACAGCCTGAAGCTACGATCGCATCAAGTTTCCATTCAATAAAGTTCCTCCAAAAAAGGACAGAGGAGAACAACTTCTCTCTTTCCAAACAGTCCAGCAGCTTTTCTATTGGCTGAAAGAGCAGATCCAAACAAAAACGAACCCTGACCTGTGAAAGGCCCCGAAACAGGAAACGCACGCTTGAATCATTCCATCATTCAACCAAGTGAATATTGACAGGACTGAAGTGTGAACGGACCTTAAACGCAGCCTGACATCGGCTGACATGAGTATCCACTCTCAGTCCACAAGTGAAGGTTTTAACTGGGACCAGTTTGAGATCCTGAGTCACCTTCAGTGACAGGTAACTACAGTGACACCTGCTCAGGTGATCACATGACAGGCTGTCGGCCCACCTGTCTGTCTGTGTAAATATGAATGCCAGATAGATAAGATTTTCCTTCATTCATCCCATAGTGGAGAAATTCACAATGATATATGATTTAATTATGGTTACCTTTAACCATAATTAAATCATATATCATTGTGAATTTCGACATTCACCTGCTTTTAGGAGGTCTGAGCTGATCCAGGTGTGTGTGTGTGTGTGTGTGAGTGACAGCTGTGCTCCGGCCTCTCACCCGCTCTCAGTGGCTGCTCTCCCCGCCGCCGGCTGCCCGCCGCCCGGCCGCAGCGGGGCCGCTCCGCCGGGGCTCGGCCTCCTCCCGCCGGGCTGCGCTCCTCCCTCCTCCCGCTCCGGAGGATGCTGAGCTGCGGTGTGAACGGTTAAGATCCAGCTGGTCCAGACGCAGCAGAGACACCAGAGCCGCATGTTGGAGGAGCTGATGGAAACTTGGAAATGAAACGATCTGAGATGAAATAATGAACTAACATGAAAGCAGCGTCAGGTTCATCGCGTGTGTTTCAGGGTCACACTGAGTGTCGGACATCTGAGTTCTCGCAAACTTCACTGACCCTCATCGACTCAGGCCTCTGGCTTTATTCTGCCGTCAGCCTCTCAGGAGCCGAGAACAGCCTCTCTGCTCCTATTGGCTGACAGCACCTGTGAGCAGCCAATAAGAGCCCAGCAGAAAGTAACGGAAGCTCGTTATCTTAAATCTGAACACATGTAGTTTTATTTAAAGAGTTTTACGCTGATTTCGACCTAATTATAATTGGAACTGAACCCCAGTGGAGGAAAATATATTTTACTATATTTTAATAATATAAAAAAATATATTTCACTGAAATAAAAGTAGAAATATGGGACTTCAGTGCAAAAATACTGTAAAAGTAAAATGTTACTGAAGGTTTATTATCTGAATGTATTTCAGAGCAGTTTGAGGTTGTAGTTTATGTTAAGATAAGATATTCCTTTATTAGGAAATGTGCAGTGTCACAGCAGCAAAGATAGAGAGATAAATAGTAGGTAAACAAGAAGTATAAAAAAAATCAACTCGGGTAAAAAAGTAAGTATTAAGTATTAACGCTTAACTATAATAAAAGTAATGACAATTTAACTATAGAAATATACAAGTATACAAGTATTAATAGTGCAAAAACCAGGCAAGACTGTATTAATAAATTAACAAGAGAATATGAAATATGAGAATATGAAACACTGTAGACAGGATGAATTGAGATGAAATGAAATGCAGTGACATGAATTGCACATAATCAGATATTGCACAGAAATGAAACATTACACCGTAATGATCTAACAATGCAACAATGTTAAAACTGTTTATTTATTATGAAAGATTATATTTACACTCATTTAAAACAAACTGCTTCTGGTCTGGGCTTTTGTTTTGAAGGCGTCGACCGGAAGTGACTTGATATGTTGTTGCTAGCTTAATTCTAGTAACCATTAAGCTAAGTTGGTCCTCGGCTTCATGCCGGAGCTAAAAATCAACGTTTCTGCATTTAAAGTCATTGAACGTGTCGAGGAACAAACTGCTGGACCAGTGTGATTCGCTCCAGGCGACGGTTCAGACTTTGAGCCGCCGGACTCTGTTAGTTCACACACAGACTCTGAACCGTGCAGGTGCAGCCAGGTGGCTAACTGCTGTTAGCGCCTTAGCTAGGTTAGCCGTTAGCTCGTCAGTTAGCAGCTGAGCTAACAGAGCAGAATGGATCTTTTTGACGACCTACCGGAACCCACACAGACCTCCGGTGAGTGGAGACCAATCAGCGGTCTTACTGACAGCAGGTGACGGCAGGTTCGAGATCAAGGACAGAAATATGTGCAGAGTCTCAGAGACAAGTAAAACAGTGTTGGGGCTTCTAAAACTAGACTAAGCATTGATGTGATTAATGGTCACCACCAGACCAATATTTAACATGATCAAGAGTTGATACGTAGAGTTAACATGATCAAGAGTTGATACGTAGAATTGTAGTAGAAATATAGTTTACAATGTAATCAAACAGTCTATTAATAATTTAACATGATATAGTGTAATATATATAATCATAATGTGCAGTTAAGTACACTCTGCTACTCTCTGGAGCCTGAAACTGACAAAATGTTAAAGGTTATCAGATAGTTAAAATATACTTGAATACTTACACACATAATATTGCTGGTTCACCCTGGTTTGATGGTTGGTTTGATTCTTCTTCAGCTCCAGTTTCAGCAGCTCGACCACAGTCCACCACAGAAGAAGAAGAGCAGGAGAAAAGATTCAAACGAAAACGAGAAGATGTAGAGTGTCACACTGATGATGATGATGAGGAGGAGGAGGAGGAGGAGGAGGAGGAGCAGGGGGAGATCAAGAAAGTTTGTAAAGAAGGTTTTCAGCTCTTCCACCACAATGTTTGTTTGCTTTTTTTCCCCTCTAATTAAAGCCCCAGCGCAGATGGAAATATGACATGTAGAGACGTGTGTGAGGACTCACATGTGTGTTGTGGTCCAGGTCTCCCCGTGCTGAAAGGCTACGTGGCGGCTCGACGTGGCGAGCGGGAGGAGATGCAGGACGCTCACGTGCTGCTGCCGGACCTGAGCAGCCACCTGTCTGCTCTGCCAGGACAAGTGTAAGACCTCCAACCAAACGCTGTCCAACAGGAAGTCCTCAGGAGGGAGTGTACATCTCGCTGATGTGTCCTGTGTGTCCCGCAGGTCTCGTGTTTCTTATTTCGCCGTGTTCGATGGTCACGGAGGAGCTCGAGCCTCTCGATTCGCTGCGGAGAATCTTCACCACAATCTGGCCAAGAAGTTCCCCAGCAGTGAGATTTTCTGCCTGATTATCACAGGATGTTTTTATGTTTGATTCCAGCTTCTGTCTATATTTCTTTGATCTAGGACTCAGTGATAATTTTGTTTTATATATTGATGTATCATTTTAAAAATCTCCATTCTGTCCAAATTCAGGTTTTCAAGCAAATTGTGATTAAAGCCACCAAAATTAGTGATGAAAGTTTTGCTTTAGATGTGTGAAGGCTTTTGTTAAATGTAACAGTGGAACACAGTTCATCGCATTAAACATTTTGATTATTGAAGTCTTTTTTTGTTTGCTTTGTTTTATGGAGATACATATCAATGCTGGGACAATATTAATATCTTGATAGATTTAAACCACATGGCTCAGCCCTAACGTGCAGTCGTTCTGCAGTGGTTGTTGAGGTCTTCAAACAGTGTGCAGAAAATCTCTTCCTCTTGTTATTTCTCTTCTGAAGTGTTTTGAGGAACAGCTGGGGAAGAATGAGCCATGCTGCCTCCTTAAAGGTTCAAATGTGTCGTCTCTTTCAGGAGAAACAGAGAATGTGGACAAGCTGATCAAGAAATGTCTCCTGGACACTTTCCGCCAGACAGATGAAGATTTTCTTAAGAAAGCTTCCAGCCAGTAAGACTGAGTTCACAGAGAGCAACTGGCAGTATGACACAGCCCGAATACAGAGCTCAGCACTTCAAGTCAATTTCAATTCAGTTCCCTGCTGTGTCAGTGCAGCCTCAGTCTCTTCTGTGTGTGTTGTGAAACAGGAAACCAGCATGGAAGGACGGCTCCACAGCCACCTGTGTGCTGGTGGTGGACGACATTGTGTATGTGGCCAACCTGGGAGACAGCAGGGTACACTGGGATTGAATTATTTTATCATTATGTCCGCTGGATCTGACTAGTGTCACAATCCTGTTACAGTCTGAGTTTATCTGGAGGACTTGATGCTACGTGTCTGTCTGCATCTGTGTGTCCAGGTGGTGTTGTGCCGGGTGGAGGAGACAGGAGAAGCAGGTGGTGAGAGGAAGTCGGTGACTCTGGCTCTCAGTAAAGAACACAACCCAACCATCTACGAGGAGCGGATGAGGATCCAGAGAGCAGGAGGCACCGTCAGGTACAAACAGTCCAGCTGTGCTGTGTCGGCTTCAAGTCTGAAGGATGGTTTTAATTTCTGTGAACATTTTGTTGTGTGTGTGTTTGTTTGTTTGTTTCAGGGATGGCAGGGTGCTGGGTGTCCTCGAGGTGTCTCGTTCTATCGGGGACGGTCAATACAAACGCTGTGGAGTTATTTCAACCCCCGACCTGAGAAGGTGTCAGCTCACAGCCAATGACAGGTAAGAACAGAAACACAGATGGTCACCGCTGATTGGTTAGATGAAAAAATAACCCTGAATGATCATGATTCATAAATTCCACCTTCAAGTTGCCTTCAGCTGTCACTTTAAAAGAATACTTCTTCATCTCTTCCTCTTTGAGAGTCAGATGCTCAGATTGATTCCTTCTTGTCTATGTAGTAAATAGAAACTCAGGACATTGCTGCTGCTTACGTTGCTCCTCTGTCTGTCCGTCTCTCTGTAGGTTTATCATTCTGGCCTGTGACGGTTTGTTCAAAGTGTTTTCTGCTGATGAAGCTGTGAAATTCGTCCTCAGCGTCCTGCAGGTTTCTCTCTGTTGTTTTAAAGGACGATTCTGGTTGATTCAGCTCAGGTCTGACAGGTTGATTGACTGGACTTGATGTAGTTGCGTGCTTACAGTTTTGTTCAAACTGCTCGTTTTTTTCACTATTTTTAGATGTCACTTTATTGTGATTCAGCTTTAGTCTTTTGAAGAAAACGTACATTAGTTTTAGTCTATTTGTCGTTTTTTGTTCTTTTTTTGTCAATAAAACTAAAAACACTTCAGTTCCTCACTGAAAGTTTTGTCTAATTTTTGATGTGGAAACATTGAGCATTATTTTTACAGAAGTAAGACAAAGAACAATGAGAGGAGTGAGAAAATTCATTAATATCAACTTTTAGACAGCTGACTGTCTGTAATGTTCATGAGTACGATGTGATTATTAAGACCACAGTTGTAATAAACTGGAATTATCCTTTGCTGTGATTGTTTCTGTTGTTTGCAGTTTACAGCCAGCTTCAGTCTCATGCTCCTCTGTCTCTCCCTGCAGGAGGGCAGTGTGGAGCAGAGGCCAGGCCCGACAGAGGAGGAGCTCAGGTTTGAAGCTGCTTGTCAACAGTTGGCCTGCGCGGCGGTGAGGCGGGGCTGTGCCGACAACGTCACTGTGATCCTGGTCTCTGTTGGCTTCTGAACACCTCCGTCATCACACACACACACACACACACACACACACACACACACACACACACACACACACACACACACACACACACACACACACACACACACACAATCTGGCTGCTCTGAGCATCTCCTCGTTGTCTTGTTTCCAATAAAAACGTTTTCTTTATCATTGCTGTTGAAGTGATTTAATGATCCGTGGGTTTGTCTTTATCATGTTCATCCTCAGTCGTCACTTTACGTCACAGAGCAGTCAGAGTTGTTTGTGCGTTGAAACAGTTTGCTGCAATTCCACCTGTTCACACACGAAGCACAACTACACCTTAAAATACACAGTTCTAAAGTTCAACTGAAGGTTAATATAAAGAGATATATACAGTCTCTTTAATACAAAATCCCCTGTTTGTGTTTCCTAAGGAAAGAAACTTAGTACATTTACGCAAATACTGTACTGAACTATAATTCTGAGGTACTTTATATGACTTTCCATTTTATGAGAGGGAAATCTTGCATTTTTAACTTCACTACATTTAGACAGACAGCTTTATAGATTTAGATTATTAATACAAAATACAAATCAACTAATAAATGACTATATCAGTAAGAATTTATGGAAACCTGGGGCGAAGTTCAGAACCTGATCAGAATATAAAGTCATTAAAATGAGCTCCATCTTTACCAGCTGCTACATTAATGCATCAACAATTATAAAAGAATAATTCAATGTATATGATTCTGGAATGACCCATAATCAGCTCTTTTGATTTTTTAACTATATTTTAATGAGTTTCTAATTTTACTGAAGTAAAACATCTGACTTCTTCCACCGCTGCAGTGCTGGCGCTGTACCACCCCGGGCCGCACGGTGCCGCTGTTTGCCTGCTGTGTGGATCTGAGCCAGTCAACACGGGTATTTGGCGGAAGCTGTCGGTTGTTGTTAGCAGCAGCTGTAGGATCCAGGATCCAGGATCCAGAGTCAGCTGTCAGACGGAAAACAAACTCGGTTAAACTCGGTTTTATTGACACTTTGATCGAAACTGCGTGATAGACAGGCGCGCGTGCACGTGCCCGATCGATCGGTCAAACTATCGACCAAACTATCGATCCGCTCATTGAAGATTATCGGCAGATTCTCCCGGATTGTGGTCGAAATTTAATAATGAGGACGGAAAAAAATGATGAGAGAAAACGAGCTGGATGGATGAAACAGCAGGGAGCTAACAAGCTAACAGGCTAACATGAGAAGGGTTCAATAAACTTTATCAACAGTTTGACTTAGTGACTGTAAGAGAAGAAGAAGAAGACGACATGGACCTGCTGCTGGACTTTGAGGAGTGTGTCAAAGACTCACCTGACTTCAGGTAAGTTCACACACACACAATGAGCATCTCCAAACCGCGCATGTGCAGAAGTGCTGATGCTGTTTCATGTGTTCAGACTGAAGCTGCAGCTATTTGAGGAGGAAGTTTCTGAGCTGGAGACACAACTGGACAAGGTACAAATACTGCTGATACTACTACTGATACTACTGTTAATATTACTGCTAAGACTACCGTTACTACGACTGATACTACTGTTAATATTGCTGATACTACTACTCATATTACTACTGTATCCACAACTACTGTTATTGCAATTATTCCAACTTACTACTGTTACTACCTCTACTACTGTTACTACTATTGCTATTACTCTTGCAACAACTACTACTACTGTTACCATCACTACTTTCTGTCTTTACTAGCACTACTCCTACCACCATCACTACTACTACTGCTGTTTCTATTACTACTACTATGATTACTACTTCTACTTGCTGCTATTACTACTGCTAACAATGCTTCTACTACTGCTAGTCCTGCTGTGCTCCAGTACTGCTGAGCTGTGGTACTGTAGCACTGCTGCCCCCTGTGGCTGAAACTGCTCCTACATCAACACGTTGTATTTCTATTCCTGTTTGTGCTTCATCTTCATCTCATCAACACTTTTCTCGTTGTTGACCTGTGAAGAGATGTTATTGGTCTGTAATCTGTGTCTCTGACCAATCAGGTGATGAAGCTCTGCAGCAAGATGGTGGAGGCAGGACAAGCATACAACGCAGCCAATCAGCTGTTCCTGAGCAGCCTGGCTGATCTCTCCATGAACCACAAGAAGGACGACGTCATCACCGTATGGAGCTACATGATGCTAATGCTAACAGTGACCCTATAAAAGTGTTTGTAGCCGTTTGCTCATCTGCTTCATGTTTCACTGCAGATCAGAACAGTTTGGATATTTGTCATTAAAGACAACAGGACAAACGTGTCATCACAGTCACACTAACAGTGAAGCTTTACAGATGGTTCACACGGAAATATCTCAATTTCTAGATTAATATTCGATAAGAAGTTTACCCATGATGCTCCGAGGATGGAGCCTAATAACTTTGGTGATCAGTTCCTCTAGCGCCAACATGAGGTTAATATTGCCAGCATGGCTTTAAATCTGTCTTTCTTCAAGAGAAAAATAAATTATAGAAACATAACATGATTCTGAAATTACCAACGCTACCTGTGAGTTACTGGGAAAACTGGCAACGACAGTGTGTTGAGCTGGAAAACTCTGCTGCAGCGTCTCAGCCTTTTGTTTCCATGTGAAATGTTTCCCACTGACTTCCTGTTTCCTTCCCGTCAGAACTGTCTGAAGCAGTTCAATCAGGGTCTGCAGGAGATGGTCAGCTTTCACACTGTGAGTGCACACACACGCACACACACACACACACATCCTGTTTCCTGTGTATTTTATGGTCTGTCCCTTCACTGGTTTCAAAGTACTGTTAGTTACGGCTACAAATCAAGATTGAAATTAAATGTATTAGTTGATCAAATGTAAGAAAAGCTCAGTGTCTCAACAAGAAATGTTAGAGGCTGTTTCAGTAATCCACGAGATCAATGCATCATCATCATCATCATCAGTGGTGGTGGTTGTACTTACAGAAGATCCAGAACTGTATTCATCTGTCTGTCTTTTGTCCTCAGATGTTGTTCGATCAGACTCAGAGAGCCATCAGCCAGCAGCTGACCAACCTGTGTACACAGTGGGTCCAACACACACACAAACAGAAAAAAATATTTTTACATATCAGGACATTTTAATATCGATCATAACCACTAAAACACAACAACAAGCAAAGAGAAAAGCAACGGAGTTATAATACAGGCACAAATTATCGCAATGATGATGATGATGATGATGATGCTGTTGCTGTGTGTCTCTGAGGTTCCTGCCTCAGCTGGTGGACACCAGGAAGGAGTTTGTTCGGATCGGGGAGGATCTGGAAACGGCGGCGGTGAAGAACGCTCAGGTGTCTCGTCACAAACCTGGAGACGCCGAGCGGGCGAGTCACCTGCTGCTCGCCACACGCAAATGTTACCAACATTTCGCCCTGGACTACTGTCTGCAGGTACACACACACAGAGCCACCATCAGGACCAGCGTCTCCGCGTCTTCGCACGGAGAGAATGTGACGGACATTTCATTAATTCATGTTGAATTTTCTGACACTGAAATGTTCGGCACACTTTGATTCTTTCAGCTCAACACCTTCAAGACTCAGCAGAGAATCGACATCTTAAACTCAGTGAGTTCAAACTTCAATCAGTGCAAATGTCTGTTGTTAAAGGAATAACATTTTGGGATCTAAGCTTCTTTCTGAATGTGAGATGTTCAGGTGAATATCAATCTCATGTCTGAGCCGGGGTCAGGGGAAACAGCCTGGTTCTGTTAGTAATATGAACACAGACTGAACATTGACAATTAAATTGAAAGAAGATCGAATTTAATTTTCGGTTCACAGGAACATAAGTGGAAAATGATGAGTGGTGTTGATGAACCTGAGTTGACCTGACGGGTCGGTGGGGGAACTTCGGGCTGGCTGACTTGTTGGCCATGTTGTCCACAGGACTGATGACCTGATTGTCTCTGTCTCTCTCAGGTCTTCTCCTTCGTGCACGCTCAGTTCACCTTCTTCCACCAAGGTTTTGACCTGCTCAGGGACCTGGAGCCCACCATGAAAACCATGGCAGCACAGGTCCTGACCTCTGACCTTTCTGCCTTTTATCCACTTTATCTGAATTTTGACCATCGGTTAAAACGATCTCTGGGATGGATCCTCACTGTGCTCGTTTTTCTGTCCTCAGTTGTCTCAGTTGTCAACAGACTGTGCAGCTAAAAGAAAAGACCTGGAGAACAGACACCTGCTGGTCCAGCAGAGAGTAAGAACTCTTCATCAGCTTCTTTGTTATTCTCATCAGGATCTCTCCTTAAATCTGCCACTAACACATGTTCTAGAAACGAATCAAACAAGCTCCAGAAAGGTCTCCTGTAGGAACCAGTCAGGTTCTTTAGTGCGGTCGCAGCCACAGAGGGAATACGTTCAGCTGGTAAACAGAAAGAATCAGACCCGCTGGGGGTCATTTTGTCATCCTCGTCTCTTTCTCTCTGAGAGTTAAAGGATCAGATTGATTCCACTCTCATGTCTGTAGAGTAAATATGAAGCCACATCTAGTTAGCTTAGCTTAGCATAATGACTGGAAACAGTTCCACTGCCTCTGTCAGGTAAAAGTAATGGATAAACGTGTGTGTGTGTGTGAAGGATGCCTCTGGGGAGCCGATGGTCAGCCCGTGTCCTGGCAGTGATGACATCATTCAGGGTTACCTCTTCAAACGCTGCAGGAGGAAATCCAGAACCTGGAAGAGGTACAGACCTGATCCTGCTGGTTTCAGCTCCATCTAAGACTCATCACTCAGAACGCTGCTTTAAATCCTCATGTGATAAACATTTCTCATATGAACAAGAAGTTAATTTGAATATTTCGCCTGGTTTCAGATGCTGGTTTTCCATCAGAGACAATCAACTCATTTACAGGAAGTCACACAAGGTACGACTGAACGTTCCTTCAAAGTGATGACGTGTTAATAAAGATCAACATATTGTGTTCTGGAATCATCGCAGCTGCAACAAATAATGATTTTCATGGTAACCTTCTGGTTTCAGCTTTATTTGATCCAGTCAATATTCAGTCAGTTAGGACTGAAGGTCCCAAGTTTGTGTTGCCTTAATTATAAATGACTGAAACTAACAGCTCAGTGGTTTTGGGGATGATAAGGTCTCTGGGTCCTGGCACCACTTCAGTCCAGACCAGGAGCAGGTTACAGCTGATCCACGAGGCCTGACCTGTTTAAATACGTCAGATTTAATATCATGCAGTCCACAGTACCTCTGCAGTTTTCCCGTGGCCCCTCTGCTGTGCTGGTTTTGTCATGTCCCGGCAGTCTGTCCGTCCTGACTGCGACCAGCTCCTGGATGAGGATGTTGTTATTTCGGTGCAAAAATAAAATGAAGAGGAGGAGAAACACTGACGTGTTGAGACTTTGTGTTCTTGCTGCAGGAGGAGAACATGGTTCTGTTTGAGGATCTCAGACTGTGTGCTGTCAAACCTCTGGACCACATCGACCGACGGTTCTGCTTCGAGCTGCTGTCTGTTCAGAAGTAAGAATGTCGCACATTCACAAAGAGACAGTCTGCTGTTAGTCTCCATCTTATCACTAAATCTCGTGCACAAGCCGACAACATGTCAGTCTGTCTCTCAATATTGTGTGTGTGTGTGTGTCAGGTGCTGTGCTCTGCAGGCGGACTCGGAGCAGCTGAAGCAGGCCTGGCTCAGCGCTCTGCAGGGCAGCATCGATCTGGCCTACAGAGCCGACACTCAGCTCACACAGGCAGGTTCACTGTGTTCATGAACATCTCCAGTCTTGTGTTGTAGTTTGTTCATGATTCCAATCAGTGATTAAAAAATTCTCATTCTCAATTTGGGAAATATGGTTATTCACTTTTTAGACGAGATCTTCGACACCTCTCCCATATGAAGCCAGAGAAAGAAAAGGTCTGTTATCTAAATCTGAATCTGTGCTTCCTGTGTGCAGCCTAAAGAGCCCCCCCCTCTCCTGTGTGGTGGGGACTCCTCCCCAGGCCCCCCTGCTCAGAGGCCCCCGGCACTGGGCGTGGCCCTTAAGGGCCCCGGGAACCACCGGTGCTGTGACTGCGGGGAGGAGGAGCCTCGCTGGGCCTCCATCAACCTGGGAGTCACCATGTGCATCGAGTGCTCTGGCATTCACAGGTGAGCTGACACACCTGACGTCATGTGACACTTTCTTCTCACTGATGTTAAATATGGTATTTTAGACTTTAGATTATGAATCTGATGAAATCTGCTCATATAATCTGACATGGTCATGTTTCCAGGAGTCTGGGAGTCCACCTGTCCAAGGTGAGATCCCTCACACTGGACTCATGGGAGGCTGAACAGCTGAAGGTAACACACACACACACAGTGTGTTTGTTTTGTGTTAAGTGTGTCAGTCCACAACAAATGCTCTATTTACTTTACTTTTGGGAAATTACTGAACCTTTTTTAAGCATGAAACTATATATTTGTGTGGAGCTTTTAAAGTAGGAACCAATGAGCCACAGACAGAAGTCAAAGTATTTAGAGACACCAAAAACTTCTGATAATCTTTCAGTCCTCAAGCCTCCATCTTCTTCTTCTTCTTCTTCTTCTTCTTTGTCTGCAGCTTCTGTGTGTTCTGGGAAACAGCATCATGAATCAGATCTATGAGACGCGATGTTCAGAGGAAGGACGAGTCAAACCCAGAGCCGACAGCCTGCGGTAAAAATCACTTGTATTTGATCGTCTACACTGATTTTTGTAAGATAGAAAATAAATGAATGTTGAACAGAGAACCGACTGAAGTCTGGAGTGAAGCTTCTTGTTTGACTGACACGTTTTTCCTCTTTCAGAGCAGAGAAAGAGATGTGGATCAAAGAGAAATATGTGGAGAAGAGATTTGTGCAGAACAGCAGCTCAGATGGAGCTCGTAAGTCACCTGAAGCCTCCAGAATCCACAAACATCTTTTCACATAGACCTCACATTCCTCGTATTTAAATTCAAAGTCTGACTGAAACTGAAAATGACCCTGAAGATGCTGCTTTCACACTGGATTTGTCTCTGAGGAAGGTTTGGTGATTTGAACTTCACTGCTCCGTCAGTGACTTTAATCAGTCCTCTCGTTCATCCTGAATTCTGTTTCAGGTCTTGAGAAGGATGATGCTGGACTCCGTCTGTATCGGGCAGCGTTGGCGGGGGACCTGGTCGCCATGGCAGCAGCATTGGCCCAGGGGGCGGAGGTGAACGGGAGCATCAACGAGGAGGAGGGACGGACGGCGCTGATAGGAGCTGCTGTCGGGGTGAGGATGCGCGAATCAAATCTAATTATGTGCAGAGAGACATGAAGTGTCATGAAGTCCACCAGAGCAAACCTGACGGAAGCTGATCAGCATCAGTTTGTCTTTCCCACAGCTGCTGACGTCACATGACAGTCGTAAATGACAGCAGAAACACATGGAGGAAAGTTGTCTCTTTAAAGTCCAGGTGATGTGAACCGGGTCCTGGGTTCGAGGTCGTTCCTCCTCCTCGAAGTCTTCACGAGCCCCTGTTGTTGTTTTTCAGTGGTTGTGTTTCTCGGTGCTGTCTGCAGGGGTCACTGTTGGCCTGCGAGTTCCTGCTGCTGAACGGCGCAAACGTCAACCACCGAGACCTGAGAGGACAGGGGGCGCTGCATGCTGCTGCCACCGCTGGACACACCGGGTAATTGTGCTCTCACACTCTCTCTCTCTCTCACTCTCTCACACACACACACACACAGTGACGCGTTTAAATAAACTGTAAAACTCACCACTGATTTTCATTGGTTCTTGCAGACAGGTGTGTCTGCTGTTGAAGAGGGGAGCCAATCAGTACGCTGTAGACGAGAGGGGACAGGACCCATTGGCCATCGCCGTGGAAACAGCCCATGCTGACATCGTCACACTGTGAGTCGTCACTGAAACACGTCAAAGGGTTCAGATCGGTTTCTGACGACAGAAGAACCTGAGAGGTTCAGGTGACCAGGAGTCAGTTAGCTTAGCTTAGCATAAAGACTGGAAGCAGGGGGAAACAGCTAGCCATGCTACATAGCTTTGGACAGATGTTTCCCCTCCTCCTCTCCTGTGCTGCTGGGAGGGAGGGTCACTGAACGAGCGCCGGCTGGAATCATAATATGTCAAACATAAATGGAGAAAAAGGAAAGCAGCAGGTTGATTAACAAACATTCTTCTCTTTACAGTCGTGTTATGAGCCTCAGTGACAAACTGACCTCAGAACAGATGCCTTGTGTCTTTATTTCATCCAGTCAACAGTTGTTTTCTGATCATTGAAGAAGGCAAATAGAAGTGAAGTCCACAGATGTTATGAAGGTTGATATTACTTTTGTAAGTTTGATGAGCAGCTGATTGTTGGTTCTGGTGTTTCAGTCTGCGGATGGCGAGGATGAACGAAGAGATGAGAGATTCAGAAGGAGTCTTTGGAGCTTTGGGTTAGTAGATACTTTCCTTCTCTCTTCTATTAAAACAGCAGCAGCTCTCTGATGAATAACCTGGGTTTAACTCCTCAGGAGACGACGAGACGTTTCAGGACATCTTCCGTGACTTCAGCGACATGGCTTCACACGACCCGGAGAGACTGAGCCGGCGGCAGTTCAGCCGCGGAGGAGAGGAGGAGGGAGGAGGAAAGGAGGAAGAGGAGGACGGAGGAGAAATGGTGAACAGCCATCATAGTGTTGAAAAGAGATCAGAATGACAGAAACAGCGAGTGGAAGCCCGTCAGACTCGTCTGGGGAGCACGGTCACTTTAACATTTCACAGAGTTGACTGACAGCTGAACATAAAAGATCTAATAATATAGTATATTCTTTATATTAACAGTGCAAGTACACATTATACTTCATGTACAGTTAGTGTGGTTGGAAAACGTGTTACCTGTGTTCAAGTTGGTCGAAGAGCAACTGGAGCTGCAGCTAATGTTTATTTTTATTATCAATTAATCTGCAGGTCATTTTCCCCATTTGTTAGTTTGGTCTTTAAAATTTCAGAAAATAGTGAAAAACATGTTGTTAGAAATGTTTGTTTTGACCAAATGAAAGCTTCCAGGTCCTGATTCAGTCTTACAGGAAAGCAAATAAGTGTATTTCTTAAAAGGTTGAACTATTCCATTAATCAACAGTGACACTGCGCCCAGCTCACCTTGTTACCAAGCTAATTGTTGTTAGCATGCTAACAGCTGGTTACAGAACAGGAAATGAATACAGTTACTGTCAGAGCAGCGTTACAAAGGACAAACACCTCGTACCTGTTGACAACATGTGTGATGATGTCACAGGAAACAGTGTCGTTATCACTGAGGTCAGATCTGACCGCAGGCGTTCAGCTAAAATCAGCCTGAATAAACCAGACAACAGTCAAGATGTTACAGAAACAGCCAATCTTCTCGCTGAACATCAGTTTGGTCATATAAAGGCATCAGTATTAAACTGAGACAGTTTAATTCAAACCCTGCAGTCGTGATTCTTCAGCTGACTGAGCTGAACCAGCCTCCGCTCTGAAGGTCATGTTGACTGTTTTTAAATGTTATTCCATTTTTTTGTGTTTTGTGTGATCAGAAAAGGGATTTAATGTTTAGCTGCTGCATCAGACTGAAGTTACTTTGATCTGTTTCTCCACGATTTTAAACACTTTATCAAAAAGGTTTACAGCTAAAACTGTTGAGATCCAGCTGAACTTTTTTCACTTTGTTGTGATTTTAAAGATGGTTTGAGGATGAAACATTTCTGTATGAATGAAGACTGAAGTGGACCATCTGCCGTCACATCACAGCATGAATTCACTGGTATTTATTGATGATATTGATTTTAGAGCCCGACCTGAAAACTTTGCTGGAACATTTCAAAACGTTTTCAGCCCTTTCATTTCATTCCAGACTGTTACTGATGTGATGTTACTGCTTAATAAAACCACTTAATACATGTTGATGACTTGTTGTTTACTTCAGTCTCTTGGTTTGATGTGTTGAGCTATTGAGCTGAACTGTTGCAGGTATTAAAAAAGTCTGGATGAGTGAATTAAGGGTTAATGAAGCCGACTGGAGCTGCAGTCAAAAGGGTTTGTTATACAAAGAAAATATAGGTTAAAAAACTAAAATATTAATACTCAATTAAAATCACGAGAGAAATACTGTCTTAAGTTCTTTTTTCCATCAGAAAAATATTTACATTTGTTAATTATATTTGCAATATTTTTATGTTAGAAAAAAAGCTGGAATTTTATTTTTTTAACTTAAAGAAATAAAGTTGATTCACCTGATTTCCAAAATGTTGATGTAACCAATTTAGCGATATGAAAATAGGTTACAGTGTAATAATAGTGTAGACTGGTAATAAGACAAAGGGCTACTATCAGAAGGATCCAGATTCGATTAGAGCCAAGGAGTTGAGCAACAATAGCTGTAGTAATATGAGTAGAGCAGAAATAAAGTTGAGTAGCAACTCATGTATTTTTTTTTGTTTTTACAAAGAATAAAGGCAATTGGCCAATATGTAAAGAAATATAATTGAATAACCCAAAATACTCCAACCAAAACAAACAGTGTGCACACAAAAATGGAATAATATTGTTCGTTGGGGCCCTTATAAAACTGAGTCGTTGCAGGTGCACCTGGTTTCAAAGGTTTGTGGAAGTGGGATGTGGAGAGATGTATGTGTGAGTGAGTACGTGTGAATCTCATCTGTGTCTCTTCCCCAAGGTTCGTTAGCTCGCCATCGGGATCTCGTCCTGGGCCGTCCACTCAAAAAGACCTGACCAATAGACAAGGTCACATATATCTGTCACATTCTATTCTCAGATGCATCATTAAAGATTTCATTATCAAAACGCAAATATTGCATTAAATCTCACACATAAATCTTCAATCTGATCAAATCTTATTTTCATAGTTGTACAACATTCAAAATTCAAAATATACCAAAGTGCAAATATGCGGACTAAACATTCAAAAACTCAAGAACATATTTTACTGTTCATGTTAACAGTGTTTCAATAACTCCCATCACAGTAAGTGATTAACATTACTGAGATGATGTTATGATAGCTTATCATAACTGGAGTAACATAAAGTGCAATAACAGTAAAACATATATTCAGTAAGTTTTCAGAGATATTAAAGAAGTGAGCTTAATGACTCCTCCTGCAATAGAAAAGCTGCACCAAGAATTACTCTGAATTATTTTAAACCCACAAGTGAAATGAAATAAGTTCTTCCAGTAATCTGCATTTACAAAATAAAATACAATGCTACTCTCATCGTATGATGTATCAAATGATATCTTTTTTCTTTAAATTGGCAATAGTAAAACAAACTAAAACCGGCATGAAATAATAAATAGAAACGCTGCCTTCAGTCACATGTTCAAAAACCACTGCACCATTATTATCAGTTCACTCCCAGTCTTTGATAGCACCATAGCTTTCTTTAGCACATTGAGCTCACACAGACAAATAGCGTTTTCTCACCGTTGCTCTGTTCAATCTGAGCGCGTTGACTGCGGCGCCACGAGCTCACAAGATGGAAGGTCGGGAATTAGCCTGCGAGACACCGAGCTAGCATTAGCATGAACGCTGACGGTATTAATGAGCATTTTTTTCCAGGTACCGACTCGTCTTACCGACGTAACTCGTCTCCTGTCGTTGAGTCGCTGGGCTCCGGATTCGCAGCAGGAAACTGAGCTGGCGTTATCTCCTCTTCTCACCGTTTAACACGGGAATTTTCTCCTTCTTTCCGCCCTCTTAGCGGGCAGCTGTCTCACTCTCGCGGCTGAAATCCGAAAAGACCGGGAGAAACGCGCCTCGCCCTCACGCCCGAGCTGACAGGCTGAACGTGACCTGCGTAGCCCCTGATTGGCTGTTGAGGGCTAGGCACCACCCTGGGGACGGACGTTGTTTGTCTTTGTGTTGCATATGAGTTTTTTTAGCTTTTATTTGATCGAGTGTTTTATGCATTTGTTTTATGATTGACACAGTGATGATGGTAGAAGTGTTGAATTTAGCTGAAACTAAAACATTTTAAAGTCTGAAATAAGAATATTAAACTCAGACATATTAAACATTTATTAATAAACATAAAACTACAGTTTCTGTACAAACAGTGATTTAAAACACAAATGAAACATTGCTGTCATAAAAACAAACATAAGGTGCATTAAATTTAATACTGATGTTTCTGAAATCAGCTGAATGAAGCAGCTCAGTGTCACTCAGGCTGAAGTTTGTCCTCTTTCAGCCTCCGTACAGGCAGCGTGCTGCTGCTCCTGGTTCAGATTCGGTTCAGTTTGTTCTGGGTCATCTGAAGCAGCCGTTCTGAGTATTTCTCCAGCAGAGACGTCGTGCTGTCGTCCAGAGGAGCAGAGGGGGCACTGCTGCCCCACCCGTCTCCACCTTGCAGCACCGCCTGCAGCTCAGAGTGAACGACATCAAACGCCTCCTGGAGGACGGACGACATCTGCAGACGCTCTGAACTGTCGACCGACAGGCTGAGCTGCAGGAAGGAGACAAAAAAAATCTGCCAGATTCAATTATAATTAAATAACAGAATAAAAAGTTGTTATGCAAGAAATATTATGAGATTAAAAATATGCATGTCTTTAAAATTACATTCAATGCACTTGACAGTCAGTATTAATGTATTCAGAACCTTTAGTTTGAGTTCTTTATGTCTAACTTGTACACAGCAGAAGTTTTGTTTGGTCTGTGCATCTTTATTTGAAGCTATTCTGCTGTGGGAGGTTTGAGGACGTTCACCTGCTGGTAGATGTCCACAGCTCGTCTCGCCGTCTGTCTCAGCTCGTTGGCGACCTGCTGACACTGCAGCAGACTCACCGACTCGTTCACGTCACCTGAACCTGCAACAACAAACATCCCGATGATTTATCTCTTCTTAGAGCCTGAACATGTCGAATTTGTCCTGAGGGTGGCGCCACAGGAAACAGGAGCAGAAATGATGGAACTTTCAGAATGATCTGATCCGTGGATGTTGAGATACCTGAGTCTAACAGTGTTCAACAGACGGACGTTCCTGTGAGAACATTACAGGAAGTTACCTGTCTGAGGGGGGCGGAGTCTTTCTGACAGAGGAGAGGAGGAGCTGGTGGGCAGGTCAGTGGAGGACGAGTCAGCTCCCAAAGACGGATCTGACAGGAACAAAAGGACAAATTGACTGATCAGAAACTCGCCATGTTATGACAAGAAGAGTTGGAACACTTTGAGAAGAAAGTTAAAAAATCTAAAGAAAAAGATGGAATTTGTGCTATAAGCTGGAAAAATAGTTGTGATATTATGAGAAAATTAATTCAATCAAATTTACAGGAGAAAAAGTCGAGTAACAAGTTTATCATTTATATTTTTAGTTAATGTCTTAAGACGAGACAAAAGTTCTGATATAAAAAAACAAAACGGTAACATTTTGTCCCCGTCTGTGTCTCTCACCTAGATCAGTCTGGATTCTGGTCTCGGATCCTCCTGGACCTTCGTCCTGTCTGGAGGCAGAGCAGCTGATGATGTCACAGGTGACGGGCAGGTCTGTGGGAGTGATGGACGGGGTGGGACTCTGGATGGGGGTTTGGCTTTGATTCGTCAGGGTCTCGACACTGCTGACGCTCCACCTCCCGACTTCGTCCAGCGACATCCCCTCGGTGGGCGTGGCCAACACCTGCGGGCTCCCTGCAGGTACATGAGACTTCTGGGACGACAGAGCGACACTGATGGAAGCAAAGAAAACGAGACGCAGCATGAAACATTAAAATAATCCAAGGAAAAGCTGAATAGACCTTTAAATAACAACCTTATTCTCAAAATCCTGCAACATTCTTCTCAGACCTTTTTATTTATTAAGTTTTTTTCTCTAAACTTTTGCAACTTTATCTCAAACTCTCCAGACTTTTTCTGTTTTCTATCTAAATATTAAAGCTTGGTTCATAAATTGTTTTGACTCTGACATGTTTGTCAGCGTTGTTCAGCAAGATTAAATACATGAAAGACAAACGGGGGTGGCATTGTGAGCAGGTGTTACCTGCTGGTCTGGTCCTGATGGAGGTCAGGTTTGGTGCCGTGCAGGTCCAGACCAGCAGACAGCAGGGGGGCAGGAGGCTGGAGGTCCGAGGAGCAGGACAGCTTCTCCTTCTCCTCCTCCAGAGCGGAGGTGGAGGAGCCGGGTGGATCTTGGCTCAGTTTTGCCCTGGAGCTGGCTGTGGTTCCCAGGTATCCAAGCCGAGGCGCCCCCTGCTGGACAGCAGACACCACGCCGCTGTTGTGGGCCGCCAGAGTCCTGGAGGTGACGTCTGATTGGTTAAAAAAAAGCAGAAAGTCATAAGCTAAAAACTGAGGATGGATGAAACGTAGACCCTCAGGTGAAGGTGAACAGGTGAGACAGATGAAAGGAGGTGAAGAGGTTTGTTCTCTCTGTGACGCTGAAGTCTGAGCTGATCGTTTATCAGTTTGT
Organism: Holacanthus passer; assembly: GCA_025331565.1. Taxonomy (NCBI): domain Eukaryota; kingdom Metazoa; phylum Chordata; class Actinopteri; family Pomacanthidae; genus Holacanthus; species Holacanthus passer. The sequence goes on along the minus strand of JAFREQ010000163.1, from coordinate 415,605 downwards.
AATCAGACAGCAGCTCGTCTGTCCACAGCCAACAAATCCACCTGCCAGCACCTCGACAGCTCACAAACATGCTGTCTAGGTCAGGAGTTTAAATGACCAGCTGTGATTTTACTGGGCTCATCTACAGATAACGAGATTTCATCATTCATTATAAAAGGAGGTGCTTCGACTCTCATCATTTACTCCTGCGAGCAGGTCCGACCACAGCGGCTGCTTCATGTTTGAGGGGTGAATTTAGAATCACTTCAGACATGTTAGGAGATATAACCCCATCAGTTCCTGAACATCCTTTTATGACCAGAACTCTCCAGTGGAAACCTGAAGTTAACCTGAACCCACACCAAAGTGACAGAAGACAGTTTGACCTCCGACCTCGTGAGTTTTACAGAGGAAAGAAAACCTGAAAAAGGATACAAAACACCCAGGTGTGCGCACACACACACACACACGCACGCACGCACGCACGCGCACACACACACACACACACACACACACACACCTCGCAGTGTTTCTCTGCACTGGACAACAACCACAGAGTGTCGTCGGCGTGTTGGGCGACGAAGGGGCTGATGGGAAATTATGCAGGAAGCTCTACGATGAGGGACTGAGCATCTCACTGTGATCACACACACACACACACCCACACAATCAATCTGCGGATTGTTGAATCAATCAAAAAAATGAAAACTGAAACGTCTTCACTCGTCTTGACTCATGTTTCTTGAAAACTGTCTCATGAACATAAAATGTGACAAAAATAATCACATTATAACAACAACAGTGGAAACACGTCCTACACTAAATGTATTGGTCTAACTGGTTTTGTGATGATTTTTGCTGTCAGAACGTTTCACAGTAAACAGACGTGACTCCAGTTCCATTCGCCTTAAACATACAGACGTCCCGTTCTCAGCTGACTCACCTCCACTGTTATTTTCTGTCTGAGTGGACTCAGTTGAGGCGACGTCGCTGCTCGACTCAGAGTTCACCTGAAAAACATTGAGTCAATGATGAATGAATGAAACTTTATTCACCAACTGTCAGATTGTTCTGTAAGGTTCAAATGGCACAGAGTGAACTTGGGGGTCCGGGGCCTCTGTTTCTGTCACAGAGAGTTGTCGAAGTCTCTGCTGACTTTTAGTGTTTGAGTATTTAAGCAAATAACACATGTAAAATCTTTTTTGTGTTATCTGTAAAACATAATATTGCTGTAATAGATACAGACTAAGATGGAACAAATAGTTCAGTTTTGACAGAAATCTGTCAGTAGGAGGCGCTCTTGCACCCATGACGTTATCAGGCAAATTGTGAAGTTGAGAATGAGTCGTCAGGCTGCTCAGGTGTGTGTCTGCCGTTTCAGGTGTGTTCATACTGATGTGTTGCAGATGTTGCTCTCTTCTGAGATCCTGGTTGGGATGGAGACGGGAGGCGGTGCTCGGCTCGGCCACGTCCTGAAAACACAGCAGGAGCAGACTTATCACCATGGCGACAACCACCAGTTAAACCGAAGACAGAAACCTCACTGGCCCCCGAGGGTCAGAGGCTCGTTCAACCGTGGCCCCAGGCGTCTCTGAGGATTGTGGGTCGACTGACCTGATTCTGTCCTGGAACCTGGACAGGAAGCGGGTGGAGATGCTGAGTCGAGGGTTCAGGAAGTGTTTTTCCTCTGGAGGCTGTAGAGTCCTCGGGTCTGTGTCAAACTTCTCTAAAAGGTCAAAGGTCATAAACACCTCAGCGTACATGTGAAGAGACAGCAGTTTAAAGATGACAGACGAAGGAGGGTTTGGTACCGTCGTTCAGGCTGGAGGCCAGAGTGTCAAAGTGGTTCTTCAGAGAGTTTCTGTCCTCGTCGTCCTCCAGACACAAACTGCCCACAGAGCTGCCCTGACTGAGAGAGTCTGTGTCTGAAACAGAGCAGAGGAGGTTCAGAGGGAGGAAGAGGAGGAAGAAGAAGAAGAAGAAGAAGAATGAGTGGAGTTCTGTGCTGCTCTCTGACCAGCGTCGTGCTGCTGCTCCAGACTTCCTGCTGAGCCTTCAGAGCAGGCCGAGTCTGGACTCAGCTGAGTGCTCCACACTGGCTCTGCCCGCTGACCTTTAACCTCCAGCTGGGTCAGAGACCGCCGAGGGTCAGTCACACCCTCAACACCAAACTCCCTTAAAAAAACACAAACACAGATCGTGAGAAACAAATGTGACAGGAATCAATTGTATCTCACAGAACACATTTGTTTATCTGTTGTGATTCTGTTGTACTTGAAAATGAGCCTCACCTGTCAGTGGTGGTGTTGCTGGTGTTGCTGGTGTTGGTGGTGTTGGGGTAGAGGATGTAGCTGCGCCCGTCCTCACCTGGATTCTGGAGCACCTGAATGTCAAACACACATTTTGTATTAAATGACTTTGCATGATGAAGGTGACGTATTTTGTTAAAACAAACATTAACAGAGCAGCAAACTCAGACGAGCTGTTCACAAACACTGCAGCACAAAGTGTTTCTGTTCAATCAGGCAGAAACCTTCATCCACACATTTAGTTTAACTTCACATTTCAGTCAGAGCCTGAAAAGATTTCTAATAGTTTCAATTTATTCAAAACAAATTTCAAAATAAGAATCACGTCTGAGTTCACCTCCTTCTCCTCCTCTCCATCTTCCTCCTCCTCCTCCAACTCCTCTCCCAGCAGACTCTCCAGACTCTGAGGGTGAAAGTCTTCCTCCTCCTCCTCCTCCTCCTCCTCTTCTTCCTCCATCTGACTCGGGGAGAAGTTGGAGCAGATGATCAGAGGGTCCAGCTGCTCCGCCCACCGACTCCGTACCTGACGTGGCTCGGCGTCTGATTGGACGTCAGTGGAGGCTTCGCTCCGACCCTGCTGAACACACAAACACACACTGGAACAAAAACTATCTACAAACTGATTGATTATCTATAAACTGATCAGTAATGAAGTGAATAGAACTGTAAACATGGAACTGACCAGTTTTCTGAACCACATGGGCAGTTTTCCATTGGTCTGAAGCAGCGGAGGATCTGAAACACACAACAACATGATTCAAACACAAAGTGTCTTCACCAGGCTGTGGAACATTAAAGATTAGCTGGTGCTGAGTATCAGCTCTACAAAGCGACATCAGACTTCACATCTTCATGCAGGAGGCAGAAGGACTCACAGCACCAGAGACTGATAAAGGTTTTTTTTTTGTGGAGTTCTTCTTTATCTGAAGGGGAGGAGAGAGGCTCCGTATGCTGAACAGACTGTAAACACAAAAATGACTTGACGTCCTCACGGAGGTGAGTCTGTGACCTGACCCCCGTCCTTCTCTTCACCTTGAGCAGAGTCCAGTCTGGCTGGAGTCCTGAGGTCAGGTTCTTCCTCCTCCTCCTCTTCCTTCATCTGAGGTAGCTGAGAGGAGGGTACAGTGATGAAGGTCTCTCTCCTGAAACAACAACATGATGGAACGAATGCTTTCTCTCAGAATACAAAGTTCAGTTTGAAGACAGAAACAAACGTCAGCAGGAGACTGAAGACCTGAAAACTAATCCACTGAACGAGGTGTTAATCAGATAAAATGTTCTCATTCAGATCTCTTTCATATCAAACCACCTTCCCGCTGCAGATCTTTATTATCTCACTCACCTGATGTTGCGGCTGAAGGTTTCAGGTGCGGCGGTCAGTTTGAGGCCCCGTCTCTTCCTCATGGTGCTCGTCATCTGAGAGTCCAACCTCCACACGAACACACAACTACACACATAATGAAAAACACTGGATCATTGAAGACTCTGAAATTGATCTGCAGATTAGACTAAAATAACACTGAAGTGAGACCTGAGTAAAGTTTACCTGTCTCCTGACACAGTGATGAGGTGTCTGCAGTCCTGACTGAACCTCATACAGGTGACAATCTCTGAGGAAACAACAGCAGGTGAATCAAACATCTGAAGAAAACACAAATGTTTTACCTGATATTTGAACTGCATAGAAAAAAGGTTCTGAAAAAATACAAACCTCTCAGTTTGGTTTACTAAATCAAACCCAGCTGCTGGATAAAAAAACAAGCAACACGCAGAGACAGTAAAACGTCTCAGAGGGTTTTTAAAAATGCTCCTGAGAGAAAATGACTCAGGAAATTTCCTTCAGAAAGAACAGCTGAGAATCCTTAAACTCCAAACCATGAATGAATATACGTACTAACACTGCATATGTAACAGTGGCCCAAAAAACATTGTTGCATTTACTCACCAGAGTGTCCGAACAGGGTGGCAACACATTCTCCTGACTCATAGTCAAAGATGGCGATGTTTTTATCAGAGCAGCTGGTGGCAAAGAACGACCCTGAAGGATCCATCTGAACCTGCAGACAAGACAAAATATCAGCCAATCACATCACAGAACAAATGTTACATTCAATACTGCAGTCGACATGAAGAAACGACAAACCCACTGAGCTGAGCTACAACTGATCCTCATGTGCAGTGAATCTGAAGTTTGTGCTGGAGAATCTAACAATATCATAACTGCTATCATGATGCAAGACCAGATCTCATCTGGACTCTGGTGACTGTTGTGTCCTGAAACCCCTTTGGAGGTTTTCTGGGCACATCCAACTCTAGGAGATCCCCCAGGAGGAGCTGGAGGACATTGCTGAGGAGACGGACATCTGGACTCTCTGTTTAACCTGCGGTCGCTGCGTCCCGACCGGATCAGAGGCAGAAAACAGGCGGATGGACTTCAGTTGTTTTAAGTCAAGTTTTCTTTTGGTTATTTCTGATTTGATAGTTACTTTTGTTCCTGTAATTATCAACATGCTCTATTTTGTCCAGTATGAAATGTTTGTATCAGCAGACGGTTTTATCTTAGAAACCAAACCAATTCTGGGAACCTGTGGCAGATTGACTGATAAATTGAAACCACAGTCGAAGCAACAATAATCAATACATCTGTTCTTACCTTCAGCAGAGCTCCTTCATCACTGGATGAGCCTTTCAAACACTTTTTCAGCTTCCCAGTTTCCACATTGTACACCCTAAAAAAACACACTTGTATCAGCTTCAGTCCTCCGTGTTCAGCTGATCTTTATAACTCCACCTGTTTTCACTGAAACTATTTCTTATTTCTAACCTGATGTTTCGGTCCTGACAGGCGATGGCGACGTGCGTCCTCGATGAGTCCAGGTCCATGTCGTACAGCGTCGTCTTCTCCACCACGTGGTGACTCCTGGAGAACGACAGACCCTCCACTGTCTGGACCACAAGAGACATGCCGACACCACGACTCACACACAGGGGAAACAGTGGATTTTATCTGCACTATATCTGCATAATAATCTCTGATATTTTCTGAGACAATTATCATACTGTTATAATCTCAACCCCCGTTCAGACTGACCTCTTCAGCTGTCTGGAAGTAGATGCTTTTGTCAGCACCACAGCTCACCATTCGCACCTCTGGACTCTCACCTGGACACAGGTAACACAGATGACACTGACAGATTTATGAAGGAAAATTACTTCCATCAACAAGAGAGATGAATCGTTTTTAATCAGGTTCTGGTTTTGGTCTGATACCAGGAACACCAGGGTGGGGACAACTGATAACAACAGAACCTCATACAGTGTCATTTAAAGCAGCCTAAATAAACTATATGTTAATATGCAAATCTTCAGCAACTGCACACAATAGTCTCATATTCAGAAATGAGACCTTTTTAAAATACAAAATAGACTCAAACATATCAAGTTCAACTCTGGAGTCCAAACTCACAGAATGACTGAATCTTACAAACAGCACAGATGAAAGAATGTTTAATAAAATAAATCAATCCAGTAAAGTGAAGCTTCACTTTACCTTCAGACAGATTTCAGGAGCTGGGCTGCTGAGGACACCTGTTGGTCTCCAAACAGGCTTAATACGGATAAACTGACAACATATTCCAAATCTAAATGTTTACTTTCTCTGAACTTTATTTAGAGACACAATAACAGCTGTGATCTCTGACTCAAACTCTCCACCACCCCTGGCTGACGTGAGATGCATGCTGGGATACCAAAGTCAGCTTTCAGAGTATCCTGATGAAACAGAGTGAGACGGCTTCAGGTAATTTGGACTGAAACTCGTCTGGATGTGAACTCTGAACAGCAGCTGATCCATGCAGTCCTGTTTACCCCTCCTGTGATCATAGATCTGACTTTACCTGTGAACTTGACGGCGGTGATGGAGGCAGAGTGGTCGTTCAGAGTCTGTTCCAGACTGTAGTTCTTCTCCAGGTTGAAGATGTGGATTAGTCGATCCCTGCTGGCTGAAGCCAGCAGCTTCACACCTGAAACAACAAAGTCATTATTCAGGTGTCACACCTGCAGTGAGAGACCAAAAATATATCATGTCTAATCTTTGTCAGTAAATCTACAGCTGCAGACTGACTGAAGGGAAAAGCAAGGCGAGCAGATTAAAGTGGTTTGTGAGTAAACACTTAAAGAAGGTGGATAATTAAAAAGAACTAAAATGGTGACATAAGGACTAAGGGACACTGAGGTCTCACCTGTGGATGTGGGCGAGAAGGCCAGACACAGCACCTCAGAGTCATGAGCCTCAATCTTCACCAGCTCGTCCAGAAACTCCAGACCGAAGATACTGAACAAACACAGAAACATGTCAGCAGGTCATTCTACTTCTGTGAGGACGTTTGGTGAGGAAGTTCTACTCCACAGGCTGAGTCGCAGGATGAAAACATGTTTCTGTGTCTCTTACTGCAGGTTTCCACAGCGATCTCCGGCTGCCAGGTGTCGTCCATCAGGACTGATACCCAGCACTCTGATCCCAGCCTTCCCATCAGCCCCTGCTGACTCCCCCCTCTCCCCCTCTGCCTGCAGGTGCTGTGTGTTCTCGCCCACATACAAAATCTTCAGCAGGTCCTGAAAGACATACAGGAAGTGATTTATGACAGCAAGTAAAAGAGAATGCCGATGTCCTTTAGTCCTGGTACACTTGTAGAACTGTGCACTTGTGTTTGTGGGTCTCACGTTGCTGTAGAGGTTTGTGTGTCCGGTGGGGGGGTCAGTGTGCCACAGTCTGATGGTGTTATCAGATGAACAGGTGAAGAAGGAGGACGGAGGCAGACAAGCCTGAGACGCATCTGACAGCTCCGGATACACCTGAAGAGAGAAAACACAAACCGCTTTACAAACTACACCAGTATAGATCGACAATGAACAAATCTTTATATACTGTATTATTAGACTGGTCAAAGCTCCAGTAAACATTTCTGGAGAGTATTTGTGATGGTGTATGGAGTATTTCTGACATCACTGAAGTACTGCTGGTAGTGCTAGAATTATTTCTGCTGTGGACTTACTTCGATGCTCCACACAGAGCTGCTGTGGTACAGAGCAGAGTACAGTTTCCCCATGTTCCTCACATCTTTAACGTCCCACACATACACACTGTGGTCATTGTACACACAGGTAAGGTGTTTGGCTGCAGGGTCAAAGGTCAGAGCCAACGTGTCGGGGTACTGAGCACCTGGACTGGCAGGTAACAGGCTGCTGTGGAAACACAGTAGTACAGTTAGTAATTTACCGGGTGTTTTCTCAGCGTCTTCCTCGTGCGTTAGCAGTCCCGTACCCGTGCTGGACACTCTGGGTGAGGTCGACTCCCAGCCGGTGTGGTCGCTGCAGAGTGGTGACGTACTGCAGGTTGGATGGACTGAATACTCTGATGACACCGTCAGCACAGCCACAGAAGATGAAGTGCTCACTGACGGCCAGACAGCTCGCCGATGACGTCTGTCGACAGCAGCAACATTCGCTTCGTTCATTTTAGATCAAAATATCATAAATAATAATGAGCACCCCTTGTTTTGAAATAAAGACGACATGAGAGCTGAAAGCATGATCATCGATTGTCACACATGGTGTATTCACTGCACACCGCATATTTACCAAACATGATACATGTTTTTTTTATGCATGCAGTACAGTATTTTTCTGATCATGATGTTTAAAATACACAGTGTTTTATAGCATATACAGTGTGTTTTAGTATAAAGGTGCATCTTTTTCCATACAGGTGAGTCATTTCCTGTACAGATGTGTCTTGCTGTGTTCCTCACTGACCTTAAGGTTGACCCAGGCCTCCAGCTGTCGGCTGCTGTTGAACAGGCACAGCAGCCCGGAGCTGGTGATGCAGTAGGTGCTGCACGCCATGAGGCCACGCCCACACGCCACCCCGCAGAACATACTGTTCTTGTGGTCACCAAGCAACCCTGATCGACCAATTAGAGGCACCGTGCTGTTCACCTGGATACAGGGAGAAAATAAAATGTGAAGGAAAAGAAAGAGGAAAACCTGCTAGTTCAGACCACAGTGAAACTAGCTGTGATTGGCTGATTGGAGGTCAGGATGGTACCCGTCGTTCTTTCGAGGCGTCCAGGTACCAGAACTTGACGTGTCTGTTTCCTGCGGTGACGAAGTAGCTGTTGTCCTGAGAGAAAGAGACGGCGAACACTCTGCTGGACACCTTGTTGGAGGCGATGATTGAACCTTTCTGCTCACAGACAGGAAGGAAAAAACATTATGTGAATGTTTCAATTACTACAGCTACGTAAAATTTGCACTTGAGTAAATGTTCGTAGTTACATTCCATCACTGGGGTGTGTGTGTGTGTGTGTGTGTGTGTGTGTGTGCGTGTGTGCGCGAGTCCTCACCCTCCAGTCCCACACACTAACAGTCATGTCATGTTGGTATCCCACAGAGACGATGTAGCAGCTGTTGGTGGAGAACGCCACACAGGAAACTCCGTATTTATGAGACTGAACCTCGGCCACCTGACCTCCATCCACCTCCCAGACCCGCACACACGGCATGTGACCACTCTGAAACACACACACACACATTCAGATATATACACACCTTCACCTGTCCTCCCACAGACAGGCAACAACAGTGTGACTCTGAGCTCTTACCTCACCAGTGACCAGGTATTTTCCATCATGGGAGAAGGCCAGAGCACTGAAGGGTTTCCTGAGACACAAACACACAACACAGTTAAACACCATCACAGCACCAGGACCAGTCGCTACATCCCAGTAACACCAGCGTACCAGAGCATTTAGTGGCAGTGTTGCAGAGCATTGTTGTGGATCGTCCCCATTTTTTATTTGAACCTTTGAAAACACACCTGTATAAACTGCTCGTCCGGTTATTCACGAAAGATTCGATCACAACAATTCACACATTAGCAGTTAGCTTTGACAGCTGTGGGAGCGCTAATAAGTTTGGAGGAAGTGTCAGCAGTTGTTTGAGGACATAAACACAAGCCCACAGGTCTCAGGTGTTCTGAGAGACGGGAGCAGATTTGGGTGAGAATTCACATGACAGTGCAGGATTTTGATTCCATCACATGTTCAGTGAGCAGGTGAAGGTGAGGCAGACAGATCTACCTGGACGTGTTGATGATGTGCCTCTGTTTGTTCTTCTTCGGGTGAAGCAGCACGATGACACACCTGAAACACAAACACAGTCAGGTTCATTCACATAAAATCACAGCAGGATTCAACTTCATATTTCTACAGAGACCAAAATATCAGATAATAATAATCTTTATTTATAGAGCGTTGTCAGGTTTTAAAAACTAACGGATAAAAACTATTTGGTGCGTAAAAAATACATTGCAGGAAAAGATAAGAATTGGAGAAGAAAAAGACAGTTCACAGGAAACTGAAACTCAAGTAAAATCAGGAAAGGCTCTGCGATAAAAGTATGTTTAAAGAGGGGACTTAAAAGATATCGGTGATTTCATGGTGCAAACACTCTCGCTTTTAGTTTCCAGCCGAGTCTCTGAAACAGACTAAAGACCTCTGCTCGTACTGGCACATACGGTATGAAGAGGTCAGAGATATAGCAGGGAGAGAGGCTATGAAGAGCCCAAAGCCAAACCCTGAGGCACACCAAACTTTAGAGAACAAAATGAAGAGACACAGAACTTTCTATTCAACAGTTGAGATGAAACCATTCCAAAGCTGTACCAGATAAACTCCCAGTGCTTCAGTCTGTCAAACAGGCTGCTGGGATCGATCATGTCAAAGGTTTCACTGAGGTCCAGAAGCACAAGGACTGAGCACGTGTCATTTAAAAGGTAACTTGGAAATTTGTCTATAGACAGATGTCAGTCTCAGCTGTAAAATAAGAGTCTCCCATAGTTACAGATGATTCTGATCACTTTCTTCTTCTATGGTTTAAAAACAAACTCTCTGATTTGATCGTCACGTCCTGCAGCACATTTAAACATCAATCTGTCACCCTGCTTTCTGGGGGCGTCGCCCTTTCGTACAGGTGCGTCAGAGGGGCTTACCCTGCAGGATAGGCAATGAGCCCAGAGTTGGGGTCAGAGGTCAAACTGCTGCCGCTGGCTGTGCTGATACCCAAGACTTTCTCCAGACTCACCTGAAACACAAACACACACCAAACTGCATTCAAAAATCTCACATGTGACTGCGCCTCATTCAGCAGAAGTGACAGGACAAAACCTGACTGGTTTTCAGCTCTAAAGCTGCAGTTGAGCCATTTCTTTATGTCCATCTCATTCAGAAAAGCAGAAAATGGATAGACAGTAGAATTAGGGGAGGTCTGTTGTTTTGCTGGCGAAAACACCCTCCCGTGGTGTATTGCATCCATATGGTTTCCTATAATATTCTGTATGGTGTCCTGTCGTCATCTGTCTGCATCCATCTGTTGTGGCTGAAGGTTTAGATTCAGAAAGCTTCTCCAACATGAAAACATTTAAGAACCAGCTTTCGATCAATAGCAGCACTTAAAAACCGTGGCTTTGTTGTGAGTGTCAACTCTTTCCTGTTGGTGTTGTTACACAGATTAGTGAAGTACGTTTCTTCATTATGCTGTTTTCACAGTGTCACACTGATAAAACATCTGCTGCTGTGAAGATGAGATTTACTGTGTTATAATCTTCAGCAGAAAAAAATAACTGAGTAACTGTAATGCTGCAGTTTTACTGGCAAAATTAAAAACATGCATTAACTGGTTGAGCAAAAACATTGAGAAAATATTGAGACTCTTGCATGAGGCTGATGCTGCAGCAGCTTCTTTCGTCAATGAGAAGTCATCAATCTGTTCCATCTGGCAACATTTCATTGATAACCATTATTAATGGTTAATGGACGTAAAAACAAATACATGAGAAGTTCCAGGAGTTTCCTCTGTGAGCACCAGACACACAAATACAGACAGGATTTTAAACAGCATCTGTCAGGTGGAATAAAAGTTCTCCTGCATCTCACAGAAGTAAACAGGTGTGTGTTGATGTCAGGTGACACAGGTGATCAGCAGCTCTGTCACACCTGGTCACTTTGACTCTGTGGCTTTGGTGTTTTACTGTAACACACTGAAGTCTGCTGTTGTTTTAATAAAGTCTACCTGTGGTTCACCTGCGTGTCTCTCAGACCTGACGTCACACCGTTGCTCTGCTGCGGCTGTTGTCTATAAACATGAACGTTAGCAACAAGCTAAAAACGACTTTAACGTCGAAATGATTCATTTCCCGTTCATTTAAACTCCAAACATTCAAAAGCACCGAGTTTCAGTAGATTCTGTGTGTTTCCATCTGTCAGCTGTTTGTCTTTAAGCTCGTTGAAAACTTTGAAAAACTCTGTAACAGCAGCGGAGCTAACGGGCTGTGATGCTAACAGTTAGCTCCGTTAGCTCCGGGTCGGACCTACCCGGCTGCCGCTGCTCCTCTGCCGGCCCGCGCGGCTCTTCCGCCCCGCCGTCTGTCTCCTCTTCGCGGGGTTGACTGAGTCCGCCGCGTCCGCCATGATACCGGGCCCGGTTTAACTTTAACACGGTGAGAGAAAGAGTCCAAACTGAGCCGTGAGGAGAAGCAGGAGCCGCTCAGCTGGGGAGGATGAGGATGATGATGATGAAGGACGAGTTTAGCTTCATGCTAAAAGAAACTTGACACTTTGTCTGCGGCGGGACTCCGGTTCAAACTGAGCCCCGCCCACCACACCAGCAACCAACCAATGGACAGCAGAGACTCCGCCCCCTGTCACCCAACCAGCCAATCAGTGTCCAGTTTACTTTGGCGGCCTCAGGTGTTCAGAATGTGTTTTATTTGAGTTTTTATCAAGTTTTAAAGTTATAAAATGTCATATCAGAAAATAAGAAAAAAAAATTTGACCAACTGAACTCAGATTTTCTTTCAGTTGTATCTTTTCCACTCAAGTTTGTGCTCAGGTGGATTTGATGATTCATCAGAGGCTGAAATCAACCTGCAGCTGTTCACCTGTTATAAATATGACTGGGCCTCAAGTTTCCACAGATCATTGATCGCTGAGCATCACTGTGATCGTGAGAAACGTCAGAACACTGAGTCAAATCATGGCTGGACTGAAGGTTTCTGAGGGGCCAGTTCATGAATCTGCATCAGTTGCATCCGGACCACGATCAGACAGATCAGAAGTGATCAAACCTGCATCGAGCTGAGTTTACTGGGAGACAGAAAATCAGCTTGATCACAGGTAGAGAATCTGATGAATCAGCAGAACCTGCTCCTTCAGACTCGACCCTGAACTCGCCTGAGTCTGACCCGAGGCTGGTTTTCATTTCTTCTTCCACTGTGATCAGTGACAGTTGGTTTAAGACAGTTCTTGACAGAAATGCTGGACTAATAAAGGGTCAAACCAACATATGTTAATGTGAATCAATCCTTTTGTAATCAAAGACCAGACACACAGCTGAAGGAAAATCACTTTTATTACAAAATCATTCAGCAAAGTTCACTCAGAAAACTAAAGTTCTTCTTTTTTTCTGTTTAATTTTACAATATTCATTATTAATAGTTTCCAGTGAAATTTAAAGAACATCCTTAAGTATCTGAACTGGGATTAAAGTGAGGAGTTAAAACAGAACCAAACGTTCAGTGTTAGCGTTTCTCATTGAGACTAAGGCTGCTGGCGCCTCCTGGGCGTCACAGGTTAAATCTGACAGGCTGAAAGGAAAATCTTATTTTGTGAATTATTGCATCTGTTCATCTTTTTGATCCTCAAGTAATATTTATTCAAATGACTCAATCTGATGGAAATGTGTCATTGACTGAACTGCTCACAACTCAGACATCTAAAAACTTGTGACAAGTTTTCAAATAGACTCTGTTTTACTTTAACAAGTCTAATAAGCTTTGGAACCACTGGACTAAAGGAAAAACATAGCTGAATGTTAGCACGTTAGCTTCTAGCTGTGTGGGTCTCAGGGTGACAGCTAACGATGATAAAAGACTCCTGAAGAAGAGAACAAAGTGTTTCTGTCTGAAGGAAGCTTGATTATATGAATCTCTCACAGCGCTCTGACACTTTTCACTCATATTGCAGCAGAGAATTCAAAGTGCAGTAAAAGTTAATGTACCACCGTTGATCTTGATCCCACTGTGCGACAGAAAGGTAAAAATTACAGATGAAATATGTGATCCCAAAGTCAGAACAGCTGTAGGTACCAACCATCATTTCACAATTACAAAATAAATAAAATCAAAAATATTCACAACAAAAATCAACCTTAATGATCTCACAAGAACTAAAACTCAAGAAAAAAAAAGACAAACTGTCTCTCCTGCATCGTCTCTCCAGAAGAAATTCTTCCTCTTTGACCAAAAAAATAAATAAAAAGAAGAATTTTAAAATGTTTCAGCATCCACAGATTAGTGCAACCAGTGTTACAACAAGACACAAAGTCAACTTCAAAGCAAAGAGTCTCACTGCTGAGGTTTCTGTTCAACAACACACAGACAGTCGGCTGGAAAAGATGAACACATCATGTTGTTCTCTGTCTTTAATAATGTGTGGAGTTCCTCAGGGGAGTGTCCTGGGGTCTCTGTTGTTTGTATTACTCCTAATGTAGATTTAAAGGAACATTTCAATATTGTGTGTGTGTATATATATATATAAAATAATATATATATATATATATATATATATATATATATATATATATATATATATATCAATCAATGAGTGCCAGCAAACAGCTGACTCTTTTATATTATGTGTGTAATGTAATTTTTAACATGTAAAACTGGATTTAAATTTGTAAATTATGCAAATGTACTGGTAGTTTTCACACAGAAACACTTTATTCCATATGCCTGTAATTTCCTAATTATTTCCAGAAAAGAAAGAACTCTGTTATTTGGTACCAATTAGAGCTGAAAGGATTAGTCAATTAATCGATCAACAGAAAATTACTGCATCTAATAACTGCAAGAAATTCAGTTTTGGTCCCAACGGTGATTATTGTCTCCAACAGTCATAAAGTGAATATGTTTGGTTTTGGATAGTTGTCAGACCAAAAAAGGACATTTGAAGACATCTATACTTGTAAATTGTAGCCCGAGTACTAATTATAGGACAAATAGGAATTTCCTTGAAAAAAAACAATCATTTTTAAACTACACATTTATGAATAATTCATTTGTTATTATTCACTTCATTCTCCACATGTATTGAAATTGTATGTTTGTAAACAAATTTCACATTTTTCATGTTCATCTGATCAGCTTTGATTGACTAAGAGACTCAAGGTCACACAGACAATTATCTGGAATGAATTAATTTGAAGCGCATTCATGTGACACTGTCATTAGTACTACATTACAGAGTTCTAACCAGGAAACCTTGAGAATTGTCAGGAAATTACAAGCACATAAATCAAAGCAGCGACCTTTACATCACCAGGAAACCTTTGGCAAACCGTGCTGCTGATCTTAAGAATCTGCACTTCAACTGCATCACTATCTGAAGGGAGTCGTGCAAGAAAACACAGGATTTCTACAATAAAAATGGATTTCAGTATATTTAAGTTTGTAGTTTTTCATTAATGAATTACTTGATCATTTTATCTCTCTAAGCCAAATAAAACAATTTGAGCAGCAACAATCACTCTCATTTTAAAGCAAAAAAAAGCTAGTAATAGAGCTAAAAACAGAAATGAATGGAAAACAAAAACAATCTAAAATTGAACAGCTTGGGTTTGAAAATGTCAGTGAAAATGTAAAGTATGCAGCGACAGCCAAAAAATAAAAAATATTGAGTACTATACAAAGTAAAGTTGTTGTTTAAGAGCTACAATTTGCAAACACGCTGATCTGGTTCTTTATGCAGTAATTAAGAGTTTGAAAAGTTGAGCAGTGTTCAGATCTATGAAACATTCTACTGTCACCTGCAGGTCTGATGGTAAAGGTGTGACTGACAGGTGTAACTGCAGTCACCTGAGGTTGGGGGCGGGGCTCAGTGTGTGAGGCTGGGTGGAGGTCAGAGGTTGTCATCCTGCTGGTAACCTGATCTGACCTGAAGGCAGTTTAATGCTCTGGTGTTGAGTGAACGCAGCTCTGCCCCTCAACCGTAAACTGGCAACGTCCACTCTGATTGGCTGCTGGTCTGAAGCAGCTTTAACTACCAGTTTGGGTTTATTACACTGAAATCCATGAGTAAACAGAAGGAAAAGGCCAATTTCTGTCGAACCAGACACTAACAGGTCACTGATTTTGACTCCGTTCAGTGATTTTTTCAGTGTAAACTCACTGCAGACTGTAAACAAAGTATCGGCTGTAGTAAGAGCAGTCGGAGGTTTTCACTAAGTTAAAGGCCATGTGGTGACTTTCTGGTGGTCTGAGTGGAAACTCCTCACCTGTCGAGGTAAAGCCACGTTTCTCTTTGGTACATTTACTCCCCCTTCAGAGTCCTGGAGCCGTTTCAAATGTTTCAGGATTCCCTGTTGGATCCTGTTTTTACCAAACTTCTTCACACAGAGCAGGACTGAGTTTTCAGGAGGTGGAGACGAGCTGGTGAAGGCACAGAGGATTCTCGGTTGATGAGTCTAAAGGTTAAAGGTCAAAATTCAGAGATGTGATCCACCTCCTATGAACTGTCAGAGTCAGTCTGTACATTCAGCAGCTCTGCAGTGTGATAAGGTCACTTCTTACATTCTTCATACGAACGTACTGCACATCTTATTTACACTAGAAAAATAGAATTAACAAAATAAAAACATTTTCGGTCTCTGTAGAAGGTCCCTTCATGAGGATTTATTTGCAGTTTATTGCTTTGGAGACGGTCGGTGCTGCAGAGAAGAAGAAGAAGAAGTAGAAGAGAGTCAGTGTGAGGAGTAGTTTCAAAAAATCCATTTCTTTTGAGATTTGGCATCTCCACTAAAATTTTGAATAGAATTCTTGTTTGAACAAGTTTGTAGAGACAGAGACAGAAATTAAGAGGTTAATGATGACTGTGAAGACTCTCAGTCATCCAGGTCATGGTCATCTAAGGAGGGTTTGTGGGCCTCAGGCTCCACGATACAAGCAATGCTACTGTTCACGATTGATCGCCTTCTCCTTCTGTAGCTGCTGTAAACAGTCTATGGCCTTTCCTTCTATCCACTGGTGGGTTAATGAGGATTTAAGTCACACTGGATCTGAAAGCAGGTTGGGCTTGTTGTAAACTGGGATTTGGCCATGTTATGTGAACATATCTTTAAAAAAACTGACAAAGAAATATTTGTTGACAATAATTTTCATGACAAAAACAAGACCAAACGATAAAAACTAAACTTTGAAAACAAGCAGGGCAACAGTTCCTGTCTGACTGGGTGCAGATCTTTGGTTAACGGGGTTGGAAGCAGGTTGGGTTTGGTTAAACTGGGATCAGACTGATTTGGCAGGTTAGACTGGGCGGGGTTTACCTGGTTGCTCTCAGGACCGGAAGACGCGGACGGCTCGGACGACATACTGGCGGCAGATTGGACACTCGCACATCCTCTTGCCGCACTTGCTGCAGGTGATCATGTGACCACACTCCAGCAGGACACAGTTGATGGGAGAGTCCATACAGATCTTACAGAGGTTCTCTTCCAGACCTGCAGGAACGCCACCACCGCTGGACTCTAGAGGGAGACACAGGTCAAAGGATAAGTCTGCAACTTATTATTTCTATTACTAATTAAGATGCTGATTATTTGTTTCAATTAATCGATTAATCTAAAATACTACATAGAAAATACTAAAAACATCCATCTTTCCAGTCCAAAGCAATGTCTTCAAATATCCTGTTCTATCTGACCAACAGTCAGTTACAATATAATATCATAGAAAACCAGCAAATATTCAGATTAGAAGCTGAGTTGACATTTTCCCAAAAAAAAGTCTTCAAAGATTTATCAAAGTATGATCTGGTTAATTATTGAAACGATTCTGAACCCTGAGATGTTTTCTTAACTTTGGACGAATTAGAGAAAACAGAAAACTCACCTGAAGCGTTCACAGCATTGGCTGCTGAAAGACAAACACAAAATAACACCATCAACATCGGACACCATCCTCTGAACAAAAACTGCTACACAACTAAGGAGAATGTGGTCTGCGACTCCTCCGCAGATATTCAACTAAAGAATAAACACAAACACTTTAACATGTTGCCTGATGAAAACTCCACAAGCTGAAACTTTCCATTAAATAAATCTTTTGGTTTGCAAACGTTCACTGAACCTCTCCTGATTTGTTGCCGTTTTTTTGTCCTGAACAAACGATTCACTTTTTCAGTTTAGTATCAAATTGTGGATCGGGTCCTCTGACGCAGACTCACCCAGGAGGTTCTGCTGGTCCTGGTACAGCTGGCTCACTCTATCCATCAGCTCCCACTTCTCACAGCAGCCTTTGTAGTTGACAAAGTTCCTGACGAGAATTTCCTTCAGCTGTCGGACGCTGAGCGCCTCGATGTCATCCAGACCACTGAGGTCAGACAGAGAGGCCCTGCGACTCGAAGCCGAGGCCTCCTCTGTGTCCCAGGTCTGAACCAGACAGACAAAAGACATGAAATCAGTGTCCAGACTTAAACACAAGAGCCTGACTGAGTCTCTGGAAACGACTTCTGAATGTGACACCTTTGAACCTTTGAAACTTCATCTAACGAAAGGACTGTGAGCTGGTGAAGCATTAAAACATTTCCAGGATAGTTGTAGTTTACCTGGTCTTCGTCCTGAACATCGGGCTCAGTGGGGGTGGTCTCTGCGGGCGGGGCCGGAGCTTCAGGCTGTGCAGCGGGGGGGTCAGGGGTCAGGGTTAAGGTGGGGGGGTCAGGAGTCAAGGTGGAGATGTGAGGAGTCAGATCAGGGGGGTCAGCGGTCACAGCTTGAGGGTCAGCGATCGGGGTCTCGGGAGCAGAGTTGCTAGACGGTGAAGGCTGCTGACCGAGGATCAGCTCCACGAGCTCCTCCTGAAGAACAGAAACACAGGTTTAACTGGGGAAGGTTCAGGGGTCAAAGGTCAGGGATTCAAAGAATCTCAGGTTTTTTTGCTTGTTTTTAGGACACTACGTTTTTCAGTGACCTTCTCTCTGCACAGGTGGGTGGAGATCTCATGCAGGTGTAGGTAGTCCCTGAGCTCCTTCACTTTGAGCTTCATAAGCTCTGCCCGCGCCAGCAGGTTGCCATAGAAACGCTGACAGGTGTGACAGAGGCGGGGGCGGGGCTCCAGCTGGGCGGAGCATCGGCTGCAGTAGTTCTTCTTACAGTCCACACACACATGCTGTCAGGCAGACAGGTGGAGAGAGAGAGACAGGTAGAGCTGCTGTAAGATTTCTAATAATGAGCTAACATAACGAAAAGTACAAGTGAAGTGAAGAAATCTGCTTTCAAAGAGTTAAACTTTGTCCTGGTATATAATTTGCACACACTCTGGAACGGCAGTGATGTAAATTCCTCTAAAACACAAAAAAGACTGAAAACAATCAACACAACTGTAAGTTTCATTCACGTTGATCAGTTAGGAGTCATTCAAAGGGAAGTGGAGAGATTCATCCTGTCCACCAGAGGGAGCTGTTTAACGCAGGATTATAGTCAGTCCAGGTTCACTTCATGATGCAGTTTGTGCGCTGCAAACAGGAACTGCTGATAGCTAATTCAGTGGAGTGTGATTAAAGACAGTTTGATAAAATGTGACAAAATACTGGGCTGAAAAGAAAACGGGGCTCGTCCACAGTGAGAATAAGACAGAGATAAGACTCGTCACATGGAGGCAACATAAGATTAAATGAAATCAGAGTTGCTGGGTTTTACATGAACATCCTTCCTGATACTTCAGGCAGGACTCAGGAAAGCCCCGCTGTAACGTCACCGATTGTCTGAGGACTTTCTCAGGACCTTTTTAAAAGCTCTGTGATCACTTTCAGTCAGTTTGGTCACTTAGAGACACTTTTACAATATTTTTCGAATTATTCACAACTACCCAGAACTCATAGTGTTCAAGTATCAGAAATGACGACAGGAAAACTCCAGAAAGAAGGAAACGCAAACAAACGGATCGGCCAGGAACAAGTTTACACTCTGATGATGGGACTCTGGATCTGGACCAACGGAGGAGGACGTCTGTGAGTCTCAAATCTATAAACAGGAAAGTCCTCAAGGCTCTGTCACAATGTCCTTCTTCTCTCAGGTCACAGTGGAGCAGACAGCTTCTCCCGACATGCACATGATTCAGTTCGGTCAAATCAATCACAGGAATAATGTAGAATACTTAGAAACATAATAATGGACTAAAAGCAGGAACCACAGCAGGTGACACATTCAAACACAGACGTCTGTGTCAGATCACCTGCATCATTTACAATCCTGCTCAGTTTTCAGTTCTAGGTTTAATACCTTAGTTGAACAGAGTGTGAAAGATCTTATAAAGACTGAAAAATATCTGCACACGTCCGACATCAACAACAGCGTGGACAGAATCAAAGTAACTGCACTGACACTTTCAATCACCACCTCTTTACAGAGCGATCCAGGTCGTAGGTGGAGGTAAACCATCGTCTCTGATCTCAAACAGCAGCAGAGTGTGAACTGTGAGGCCCGGCGGGACCCGGGCTGTGAGACTCGGCAGGACCCGGGCCGTGAGACTCGGCAGGACCCGGGCCGTGAGACTCGGCAGGACCCGGGCAAGACCCGGGCCGTGAGACTCGGCAGGTGAGCAGGTGGTTACCTTGTGGGCAGGTGAGTCGAAGCAGCCCCCGCAGGCCTTACAGCTGTGTTCAGGTGCAGGAGGAGGAGGAGACGGCTGAGAGCTGAAGGCTGAGTTGGTGTAGGACTGAGGACGCTGCTCACCTCCACCTGTCTGTTCTCCATCAGCTGAGTCCACACAGAGCCAATTACAGCAGGAGGCGAACATCCCTGACACAGACAGGTGTTCAGCCCTGATGGAGACACACCTGCATGGAGTTTAAGTGTTTCTGTGTTAAATATCAGCCGAATGGAAAAGTGTCTTTTGATGATTCAATAAAAACCTTCAGTTGTGTTTCTGGATCAGCGGCTTTTCAGCAGTGAGACAGATTCTGTTAAATTTCACATTATGTTAACGGACGTTAACGTTAACGGGAAGTTTGACTGTTTCCAAACTATCAGGAGTTTATCTGAAGATATTTGTCTGTTTTTTACTGAGCAGAACTTTGACTTGAAAGTCTTTTTACACCATGACATTGTTACAGACGCTGAAAAACCACCTCCAGATTTTCTCCACCTCTTCAGTTCGGACAGACGACTGCCAACCAAACTCCACAGTAAAAACTGCCTGTTTAAGCTCAGTTCTAGTTGTCAGACTTTCATAACGCTCATTACTTGGTGAAATAAACTCGTTCAAGGAACCAAGATCTTCTCATTAATTCGGTGTTGTGCTTCAAAAATTAATTAATGATGAATCAGGCGTGAAAATGTGTCTGTTTGTTCCCACATGAAACGAATCTAACTTAACTAAGAGGACAGCTAAGTTTAAATTCAATTAAAATAATCATCATTGTGAGTTCACTGTCAGCCGAATGAGAAACTACAGCTTCATAATGCGAACAAAATCAGATGACATGTTCTTAGAGGATTATCTGTTCACCGGTGAGTCAGTCTCCGTTAAATCCGCCAATATGTTAACGGAGTCCGGCGCAGGGAGTGCGGCTGGGACCCGGAGCTGCTAGCAGGCTAAAGGCTAAGCTAACAGGCTAGTTAGAGAAGTGACTCAGTCCGAAGTTCACAGAAACTAAAGAGTGAAATAAACACAAACCCGCGGAGAAAACAACAACAACAACAACAGTTCAACCAGGTTTAATCAACCAGGTGAACAGTTTAACCAACAACTAACCAGGAGGATTAACAGCAAAGTGAAGCGACTTACCTGTTAATGACAGAGCGGCTACAGCTAACGAGCAGCTAGTTAACAAACACTAACCAGACGTTAAAAGCCGTCAACTGTTAGTTTAACAACATGACGACGAGTCAGCAGGTGAATGTGAACTAAACCTGAAGTCATGGAGACAGAACTGAGAGAGAGAGAGGAGAAGAACAAGACAACAAGAGAACCAGGAAGAGTCCAACTACACACACACACACACACACACACACACACACACACACAGCTACACACACACACACACAGCTACACACACAGCTACACACAGCTACACACACACACACACACTGAGTTACGATTAAGAAAAACTGTTTGTATGGAATAAAAAACACATTAATAAGCCTGTAATTTAGTGTGAGAAAGAAACTGAGAATTATTTTAAGAATAAAAGGTTTGAGCCACAGTTTATAGTCAGTTATAGAGGAAATATTCAAATCCTTTTAACACACAGTAAAAATACTCTCTACCAAGTAAAAGTCCTGCATTGAAACTGTAACTTCAGTAAAAGTTTGATCAGTCAAATGTCCTCAAAGTGTCCAGAGCATCAAACTGTGTCTGTGTCTGTTCTTCTGTTCCATCTTCTGTCATCACAGGATTTTTCCTCCTCATTCATTTAAAGCAGGATTTTTCCTGTTGGAGCTCATTTTCAACTATTTTGTTCAGGACTGAAACTAATGATTCTTTTCATTCTGGATTCATCTGCTGATCATTTTCTCCATCGATCGATCGATTATTGAAAACAGTGAGAAATGTGGTCACAATGATCCAGAGCCCAAAGTGACACCTTCACAATGTTGCTTTGCTCCAAGCAACAGAACAAACCTGCAAACTATTACAGACACATTCAGACTGTTACAGACACATTCAAACTGTTACAGACACATTCACACTATTACAGACACATTCAAACTGTTACAGACACATTCACACTATTACAGACACATTCAGGCTGTTACAGACACATTCAGACTGTTAGACACATTCAGATCAGGCAAAGGAAAAGAAGCAAAATGAAAAATGACTTCAATGATTATCAAAATAGTTGACTATTAATTTTCTGTCAATCAACTAATTAATGGTTTCAGTTGTACTTGCATAAACTGTTGGGAGTTTTATAACTAAACATTTTCTAAACTCTTCACGTGTTTGCAGACAAACAGGTAAATACTGAATGTAAAGAAAACTACGCGTCCTGCAGAGAGAAAGAGAGAAAGAAAGAGAAGCCGAACAGAGCGAGCTTTATTCTTTATTCTTCTTTCATTTGGAAGAAAAATAAAAACGAGGACTCGACCCCCCCACCCTAAAATTAAACACATTCTGGTTGCTGTATGATGATGATAGTTTTATTGCCATAACAGTGTAGGAAAAAAAAAATGAAAAGAAAAAAAAGTTAAAACAGCCATTTTTATTCTTTAGTACAGTAAAGCAAAGAAGACTGTTTCTCAGCGACACAAACGTTGTCAAAGCGACGCAGACCAGAACCGACCAAAACCACCGGCTGAAGCTTTAAATCCCGTTCACCTGATCCAGATCCTGATCCACACTGACACACAGAGACACCTGAAAACATTCACCTGGACCAGGTTTACTGTCCACGTTCTGTTCAGGTTTCAAAAATGATGCAAAGATTTTAACTGTCATTCAAATTTTTTTTTAATGAAATGTATGAAAGATGGCAGTTGGATTCTCCGTGAACTGAAATAACAAAAAGGCACAACAACCTTTAAATTTCTTCTTTTCTGTTGGGGACACCATGTGCTAGCGCCACCGTCTGGTCAGGGGTATGTGGTTGCTGATTTAAATGAATCAGGACTGCAATCAAAGACAGACGGAAGAAGGGAAGAGGTGGAGAACAGAAAGAGATGAAGAAAGATGGGGCAAAAGGAAGGAAAAATCAAATTAAGCATAACAGGGAAGAAAAACATTTTTTCACCCTGTCTCTTCTCCTTCCTCCCTTTTTTGTCTCTTCTTTCATTTCCCTTCTTCAAGTATTTCTTCCCCTCTTTCCTTCCTTCCCCGCATGTTTTTTCTATCAATCTCTCCTTTTCTGTCGTTGATCAAACCCTGATAAGAAACATTCCTGAATGGACAGAGTGAGTTAATCAAGGGAGCCTGAAAAAAAATGGAAAGAATGGAAGAATCAAAGTGAAAAGATGGAGAAAAGAAAAAAGATAAAAGATTAAAAAAAACAGGAAAAAGGAAAGAAAGAACCTTCAGTCACTTTTTCCTTCTTTGATTCTTTCCGTCTTGCTTTCTGTTGGTTGAAAAACACTGAAAAGGTTTATAGTGGACGAGAGTCAGAGAAAGACAAAGACAACAAAGAGAAAAGACAAAAATTACAAGAAAGAAAATAGAAGAAAAGAGAAAAAGACACTGTTTTCTGAAATATTTCAATCTTTCCTGTTTCACATTATTCCAGTTCAGGTGAAGTTTTCAGTGTGGATCAACGGACCAATCAGAGAAATGAGTGTTCAGTGTGGACGCCTCATTCTTAAATCTGATTGGACAGGTTTGACTCTCAAACATCTGACAACTGCGTCACATCTCTGATTTACTCTTCAGCCTAAAACAGCCAATCAGAGGAGCCTTTACTGTAGGCCACGCCACTCACTGCTGCCTCCTGTTGAGCCCAATAATTAAACTGTGCTGCGTTCAGGGGGTGTGGGACAAATGTAAAGCATCAGATTTCATGATTGGATCTGAGTTTCTGCAGACTTTTGTTTCCAGGAGCAGAAACGAACTCAGAACTCCAGACAGAAGTGAAAAGAACAGACAGATACTGTCGATCCTTCTTCGTCATTCTTTGGGTAAATATTAGAAATTTAATTATTCATCATAAAGAATCAATTTCCTGGAATGAGTTTTCTATTAGGAAACAGTTTTCCCTTTATTCCTTATGGGATCTGATCTGAACGGAGCATTGCAGTGACAGATTTTGGGGAAGCCAAATGGAGGAAAATCCCGCAGATAGTGAATGCATCAACTGTTTTCCCTGCTTCCCTCCTCCTCTAAACTACAGAGGCATCACCTGAACACATTGTCTAGCAGCAGTGCATCATGGGAACAGAAATCATAACATCATCACTCTAGATCTTCAGGTGTCAACATTTTATCTTAAAAACCATTTCCACCAGGTGAGTCTGCTGCAGGTACCTGTGGGGGCGGAGCTTGTCATGGGCCAGAAGTCTGTCCTGACACAGATTAAACTCCGCCCACCCACGACAACAAGCAGATTAAAACAAACACTGAGAAGGATTTCAGAACAAATATATGGAAAGACTCCTTTGATCAAAGCTGTAAAATCTGACTGATGAGTCACCACAGCAAAGAGCGACAGTAAACAAAGAGTTTGTCTTTGACTCGACCAATCAGGACGAGGGGGCGTGGCTGCAGCTGAACGACTACAAAATACAAAAAATGACTTTACAGGTTTGACTTGTGGGCTTTTGTCTGCTGGAGAGTAAATGGTGGGTGACCTTTGACCCAGCGGCAGAGGAGGGGGCGGGGCTACAGGACAAAGCAGGTATGACATCACAGTAAGCGGAGGTGGAGGTGAGGGGGCGGGGCGAGGGGCGGGGCAGAGAAACCCAACATTTGGACATGCATTCACAAGCTGCTCGTTGTGTTTGTGTTTACAGGTTTATTTTTCATCAGAGTGTCAGAGTGTGTTTCATCTTTATTCGACTAAGAATAAATATTCTGCTCAAACTGAACTCAAACAGGAAGAAGAAGACGAAGCAGAAGAAGAAGAAGAAGAAGAAGAAGAGGAAGAAGAAGAAGAAGAAGAAGAAGAAGAAGAAGAAGAAGAGGAGGGCGGCGTCCGCTCGCTCGCTGTCTGTCAAGAAGGAATGCTAACTGTGGCGTTTAAACTCATCCCATTGGCGTTTCTTTATTTTTTTGTTTTTCCTTGTTAAAGTTCTCTATCTGTTCACTCTCGTCCCCCTCCCTCCCCCCCCCCTCCCTCCCTCCCCCCCCCCCCGGCCCTCATGGCCTTCAGTCTCTTAAGGTTTTTCCTTGGGGATCACCTCCTCTCGCGGCTTGGCTCCGCCGAAGATGGCAGAGTTGGGATTGGCGACCTGGTTGAGCGGCTCGGAGACGGTCCGAGGCTTCAGCTGCAGCCGAGGCCGCTGCGCTCGCTCCTCTGTACGACACAAACAGACAGAACAGGAGTCAGTCCACACTGACGCTGCTCACACGTCTCTTCACACACCTTCACTTTGAACTCTGATCGTTTCAAAAAATCCTCACACCAGCAGAAGCTCTGACACAGAAGCGTCAAAGAGACATCTGACATGAGATGAATTAAAAGATAACAAATGAAAAATAAGAATTACGTGACTTCTAAAGAAAAAGTTAAGTATGAAACTAAACCAACTAAAAAACATACAAACAAAAGTCTAAAACTCGTCGCATCACCTTCAGATGGTTCCCTGAAGTCTGTCGATCCTCCGCGGGGGGGTCCGTCTCTGAAGCGACCCGCTCCTGCGCCTCCCCCCCTTCTGTCACCGGGGCGACTGCCGCCGCCTCGACTCCGCCCTCCCATGTAGTCATCATCTCTATAACCTGCAGAGACAGACAGGTGGACGGACAGACAGGTAAGTCAGCAGACGGACGCCCTCAGGGGACCTGCAGCATCTGGAACCTGTAAGGTGACCAATGAGCATGAGATGGTTGAAGTGAAAGGCATGATGGGACAAAAACGGGGCACGGTCCAGCAGCTTCAGGAGGTGGAGCCCGGTTATGGGGGTCAAAGGTCAGCAGTGCCTGTTTCACTTATAACCTGGATAAACTGGAGGCTGAACGGCAGAGTTCTGTCACATTTCAGCTCAGGTTAGTTTGTTGAAGCTGCTCAGTTTAGCTTCAGCATAACAAAGAGTTGGTGTCGTTAGTTTATTTCGGCTGCACCTGGAGTCTGGCTTGTTTGAACTCTGCGTCATTTGGTGACCTTGCAACCAAGCTTCATCTCGCACACTTATTTCTGTTCTTTCAGTTTTTTTGGTTTGTAACTCGACCTGCAGTTTAGAAGCACCAAACATGAAAAGATTCTCTTCCAACTATTAGAAGATACAGTTTTCCCAATAATCACAAATGATCAATAGAAAATGTGGATGTGTTGGATTTTTCTTGTCCACCATCTTGAAAACTATAAATGTTGAAGAAACAAAGACTCTCAGCCTGTTAAAGTAACCAGCAGCACCAGCATGTGACCAGTTAAAGAGCGCTACAGTAAAACCAATGAAAATATAAGTGTCTGGTCTTTAACAGCTCCATAATCAAACAATAACGCCCCCATGTGGACACTTATTCAGCTTTGAATCATAGCTATTAACATGTGAATCATGAGGTGGAAGCTCCTTGGATCAAAACAAATCTCCAAGAAGATGCCAACAGCGCCACCATGTAGGCAGCAGCTAACACGTAAAAAATTCAGCAGCAACGAGCGACTGACGTTTCAGGTGCAGCGGCTTGGAAGCACAGCTGGAATCTCTTCAGAAACGTTACCTCTATTACTTAGTTTCACTGCGCTGCAGCAGTCGAGAGGGAAACATTAGTTTTGCAGTTTAGCTTTGAATGATTCCGTTTTTGAAGTTTATCTTCACGTAGTTTAGTTTGTTAGTGCAGGGACGCTGTCCTGCCATCTGACTGTCTACAGCCCAGCGGGGTTCTCATTGGTCGGCTGCTGTCCAACCTGAGCTGCTGAACTCTCTGACCGCACCTCCTCCTGGCTGGTCGTAGTCGTCACGGGAGTCACGTCCTCCTCCTCCTCCTCTGGGAGCTCCTCGAGAACCTCCTCGTCCTGCAGAGGACAAGGGGAGTTTAACACGGAGAGGAGGAGACGGGGGAGGAGAGGGGGAGACAGGGAGGGGATAGGAGGGAGGAGAGGAAACAGAGGAGGGGTGTGGCAGCACCTCCTTCTGGAAGGAGCAGGAAGAACAGCACTGAAGAGGCGGAACTTGTTAGTCGTCCATCAGCCAATCAGAGAGAAAATGTTAGAGAAGAAACGGTGAAGCTGCTCAGCTCTGACTGGACGAGGTGAATTCAGTTTATTTCATTGAATATTTCTATTGAACGAAGGTCAACCAGGTGACCTGACCTGTTCCCGGTCTGGACCAGTTAGAGCAAAAGAAAAGGGGGTGGGGGGTGGAGGTGAGGATGAGCCGATGAAAGGATGAAGCGTGAAAGATGAAGAGTCCTTCTCCAAGTCAAAGGTCGAACAGTGCGTGAGTCCAAATTTGAGAATTTTTTCATGTTTTGAAACTGATGGAGCTGAAGAAATGGGATCAGTCTGAACTGTGTCCATCACCACAAAAAAACATTCAAACTTAATTTAGACCAAATTCGGTTTCAAAAGCTTGAGAAACAATTTAATGAGAGTGAAACACTTCAGACTTGGAGGAGAAACGACAGAAGATCAGTTCCACTAAAACACACGTTAAGAAACAGCTGTTAGATCGACACACACCCACATACCAGGTTAGTGATCTACTTCCTGTTGGTGTTTTGGTGTTCGTACCTCTAGAGTCGTCTTTCCTGAAGCCGAAGCCTCCTCCTCCTCCTCGTTCTTGCCTTCGTCCCTCTGCAATGTCCACCCTCAGTGACCTTTGATCTAGCAACTGCAGGGGTCAGAGGTCACATTAGACTTAGAACAAACAGTGGACAAAGAGGCTGACACAGACTGAACTATTCAAAGAGCGCTGACATGATGAGTATTGACTTCCTGTCAGACTGAAGAATATAGTCTGAAGAGGTCAAAACTGCAGCAACAGTAAGGAACAATTTTACGGTAACACCAACACGTTTTGTCTTCATCAGGGTCAAGTTGTTCTTCAGACAACAAGTGTTGCTGGAGATTTGCTCTGTTCAGAAGAACAAAAACATCAGACTGGGATACTCACAGCACCGTCGTACGTCAAAGCTTCTTTTAGAGATTCCAAATCTTCAAACTCAACATAACAAAAACCTTAAAAGAGACATAAAAACAGGAGTTAGACTCACAGACACCAGGGCCTGGTTCTTCGTACGTGAACAAGTTATCCAGATTATACCGCTGGTGATTGACTGCTGAGGATTTTTAGGTTCTTTGAAGCAGGTTTAAAATTCACCTGGAACTGTTCTCAGAGCAAAAAGTCCTCTAGCCCAAAAGGTCGTCTTATTGTCAGTTAGCCGGATCATGATTCGTGACCAAGAGGTGTTAAGGTTAACCACAAACACGAACATGGCTCACTTTTCGTTCTGTGCTTTCATGGCGGTTCGCATTAAGTATCAAACCATTTTCTTATTGCTATTGACGTGTCCATCGCTGGTACATCAACGATCGCCATTGCCAGTCCTACTTTGCAAACTGAGCTTCTGTGACACAAACAATAAAATCCTCTGACCTTTGAACTTGTCTGTCTCTTTGTCTCTGACCAGTCGGACGCTGCGGATGTTGAGCTCTTTGAAGATGATGTCGATGTCTCCCTGCACCGTGTTGAACGGCAGGTTTCCCACGTACGCCGTGAACGGAGGCTCTGACGGCAGCTCCTTCTGCTTCCTGGGGCCTCCGGAGCTGCCACCGCCTCCACGGTGCCTGACGGGACAGAGAGAGAGCATCATGCATCAGCATTAAGCAGTGGAGGAGGAAGTACTCAGATCCTGTACTTCAGTAAAAGTACTAATATCACAATGTAAAAATACTCTGTCACAAGTCAAAGTCCTGCACTGAAAATGTTACTTCATCAACAGTCTGTCAGTTTGATCAGTCAAATGTCCTCAAAGTGTCCAGAGCATCAAACTGTGTCTGTGTCTGTTCTTCTGTTCCATCTTCTGTCATCACAGCATTTTTCCTGTTGGAGCTCATTTTCAACTATTTTGTTCAGGACTGAAACTAATGATTCTTTTCATTCTGGATTCATCTGCTGATTATTTTCTTTGCATGTATTCTATGAACTATAGTCACAATTAAACTGAGCTCAAAGTGACACCTTCAAACGTCTTGTTTTGTCCAACCATCAGTCTTAACCTCAAAATGATTCAGTTTATTGTCATTTAAGACGAAGGAAAGAAGCAAATCTTCACATTTCACTTGTGCACAAGAATTGATAAATCAACTACCTGAATAAGTGTTTGGGTCGTTAAATTTATCATTAAGCATATTTTTAAAGTTCTTCATACAGTAGACTTCGTCAAATCTTCAGTAACTAAAGGGTGGAGAGACAGGCAGCGGTGGAGAGACAGGCAGTGGTGGAGAGACAGGCAGCGGTGGAGGGACAGACAGCGGTGGAGAGACAGACAGCGGTGGAGAGACAGACAGCGGTGGAGGGACAGGCAGCGGTGGAGGGACAGACAGCGGTGGAGGGACAGACAGCGGTGGAGAGACAGGCAGCGGTGGAGAGACAGGCAGCGGTGGAGAGCTGACAACAACCACACTCACCACACCACTGAAACTGCAACAAAAGCCCCGCATGCAAAAAGCCAATAAGACTAATTTATTAATGTAATCTGCACAAAAGACGCTCAGACGAGGAAAATAAACACTCGACAGAAAACAGTTCATTCAGGTAACTGAGACAAAGGCTGCACCGAAGCACCAAACACTGGAGGACACTTTAAAAGCATCTAGAAATTCTCCAGACAGCAACAAGGACAAAGAGTCCAGAGAGGGTTTGTTATTTTATACAGCTTCGATACAGAGCATTTTTTCTTAACGCATTGCTGTTCAATTGTCAAGCCTGTTCACTGGATTCATTCTAATAACTTTATTGCACTTGAAGTGTCACTGTGTAGCTGTACTACCTGAAAATACAAGTATCGGACTGGGAGTCGGTGTCGGCAGAGACTCTATATTAAATGACTCAGATCAGGATCAAGGGCAAAAAACTTGATCGGCACGTCCATAATAAAAGGTTATTTTTAGGTGAAAGGGAAGTTCTCACTATATTGACACGTATGAGTCCAGTAGAAACATACTGTCTTTGCTTAGAGACTATTTTTACAGACCAGACAACTGATAGAGAGTTTCATCACATGGAGCACCGACAATCAGCTGAAGATCAACATCAGTAAAGCCAATGAGCCTGTGCTCCACTACAATGATTCAAATATGGACGTTGTCACAAAGAAGCTGCAGATTCTAAAACGCAGCTGTTTCACAGACAGAAGGTCTTTACAGTCAGCACAGTTTGAAGGAGGACACCAAAGATCAGTGTCACCAAATCAGTATCTGACCAAATGTGAAACTGTTCCTGAGTTCTGGTTGAATAATGGACAGAAAAGTGTAAAACTTTACCATCTCACAGTAAAGTTGACCTTTTCAATATAAAATGTCATCACTTCATCATTTGATCCCATCAGACATTTGTGTGAATTTTTTTCAGAATTTGTTGATTGTTGGGTCCAAATGTGCCAGATGTCTGTCTGCAGCAGGGACGTGTTAATGTCTCATAAAACATCGACGCTGTGTCGTCACCGCTCTGTTCCGGCTCAATGTCCCGCCCCTCGCACGTCGGATTGGCTAACATCAGGAGTAACGGCCTATCGGCGCTGAAGGCTGCTGTGACACAGGCTGCTCAGGTGTGTCGGAGGGGAGGCAGCAGATATTCATCAAGATCTACAATAAACATCACAACCTTATTATCTGGTTCTCTGATGACCACAATCACCAGTTTCCCAGTTACACCAGTGAAAATGCACAAAATCACAGCCACAATCACAGGATTGAACTCAATGGAGGTGAAAGTGACAGATGTAATGATGGGGCTGTGTGAGGACCAAGAAGGAGGGTGATGGAGCGCTAAGTCAGAGGACCTGGTCTCCACAATCACCTGACCTGAACCAGAGTCGGCCGCAGAGCGAAGGAAAGCAGAAACCAGTGCAGATACGGAAACTCCTTCAAGACTGTTGGAAACCAGTCCAGGTGACGAGAGACTGACAACAGTGCAAACGTGTCCTCAGAGCACAAGGTGGCTTGTTATACATAATTCCATATGTGTCATTTTATAGTTTTGATGTGTTGTCTTGATGTCATGGATTAGGGATACTACATGTGCCTTGGCGTCCGCATTGACAACAAGCTGGACTGGAAGACCAACACCGAAGCTGTGTATAAGAGCTGTGAGCAGACTCTTTTCCTGAGGAAGCTGAGATCCTTCAACGTGTGCAGCAGAATGTGGGAAATATTCTACGGGTCGGTCGTGGCCTTGTACTTAGCTGTCTTCTGCTGGGGAGGCAGCATCGGAGCCGGAAACACAAACAGACTGAACAGACTGATTAAAAAGGCTGGTTCAGTTATCGGACACGTTCGAGGCTGTGTTGGAGAGGAAGACACTGGACAAACCTGACCACCCTGTCCACCAGCTGCTGGACAGACAGACAGCTCCTTCTCCAACAGGCTGATTCAGCTCCGCTGTCACAAGGACAGATACAGGAACTCTTTCCTGCCACAAGACTGTTTAACTGTGCAGCTCAGTCCGGCAGAGGAAACTCAGGACTCACAATGCTGTAGTTTATTGATAGTTTCTGATCTGTTGGCACTGAATCTGGTCACTTGATGTTCTTTGCACAACATTTTGCTTTATCTTGCACATCACTTCTACCTCTACCACTGCATGGTTACTCAGAGGATCAGGGGTTTTAGGTACTTGTTCGTTGCACTGGATGTTGGTTTATGTCTCATTCAGTGTGTTCTGCTGTTTTGTTTCACTGTAGCTGCTCCAACAAAAGAATTTCCCAGCTTGGTACAAATAAAATACATCTATCTATCTATCAGTTTAAATCATTTAGAACCACCTGGGATTTAATCAGAAGGTCATTTCATTCATTCATTCATTCATGAGACTAATTTTTTCTTACCTAAACTCTAGTAAATATTACAACAACCCGGTAACTGATGATCAATACAACCTGATTATTTGTTATTAGTCTTCACTGAAGAGCTGAAAAATAGACAATTAATCAATTAATCCATGATCAGACAAATAACTGACATCTATCTGGATAATTGATTCATTGCTTCAGTCATTCTTAAGCAGAAATTGTGTGGGTTCTGGAAAAAACAAGACCTCTGAAGACATCGCCGTCGTCTCCGCACGTTCTGGTGGTTTTTATAAAGTTTGTTTTTGACAATCCACAGAAAATGATAAAAATCCATGAACTGAAATATAATCAGCAGATGAACCATTAGTTGCAGGCTTTGTTCATTAGAATTATCTGAAACATTTCCTTCCCATTCAAAATATTATGTCAATATTATGTTTCATGTTATTTATGCTGTTATGTTCTTTATCCTGTATTCGAGTACTTGATTCAATCTGCCTGTTTTTGCAGCTGCTGTAATGAGTACGTTTCAATCATCAATAAAGCTGATCTGATCTTCTCATAGTTCTGTATCGCTCACAGAGGTAAAACATCTGTAACATATGAACAGACAGGAGCTTCAACAAGCCTCATAAAGCTTCCATACGTTCACTTATGTCACGCTGGTGGAGACGCTTTTTCAAGACTGGAACTGTGGTTTGGATTCTCTTGAACTCAAATGACTGAAATGAATGACAGGTATTTGTCCCCAGGACACAACAGGAAGACTCTGAGGGACAAGACGCTGCTTCAGCAGCAGAATGAGAAGTTTTGGTCGATGATCCAAAGATAAAGTGACCTTCGCAGTTCAACTGATTAATCAATCAACAGAAAATCATTCAGCAACTCTTCATGTCATGAAGAAAGCGAGACAGTTATTACTGTGCTGTTACATGGATCAGAGGAGCCACTGATCCACGGACAAAGACAGATAACTGATCATCACAATAACAGTGGTCCATTTGAAACCGATATGTCAACTTGTGATCTTTGAACCAAACTTCTGACTTTAGGAGAGAAATGAAGTGACTGAAGGAAAACAGGACGTAAAGCTGCTCTGAATCTTCGAGGAGCCGCAGAAACCTGAAGAATCACACATTTCCACTGTTCATCACATTAATCACACAACAAACACACGAACCGCCGAAGCAGGCAGCCGCCGCCGACTCACACCGACCACCGGGATCACAACCGATCAAGAACCAATGGTCCGGATCGACATCCAGCCTCCTGTTTGGTAACTACGTGGATGAACGTGCAGCTGCGGACGCATGATGCAGCCATGCGGGCAGCCTGCAGCTGCAGCTCGGCCGCCTCCTCCACCTGCCGCGGCCTCCGGTCCCGCTCCGTGCCGCCTCCACCGGGGCCGCTTCGTTCTCACAAACACCAGCGAACCGCACGGAAACGCTATTTAACCGCACGGCTCCGAGCCGATCGCCGCCACATGGGTCCGTTTGTATCGCTAGCCTGCTGCTAACAGTTAGCCCGTGAGCTCCGGAGCCGCGGTGTTTCCCAGCCGCTCTGTCCGGCCTCCCCTCGCTCCCGCCCGTCCTGCTCAGCAAGCGCCGGGCGGGGCGAGCTCCGGGGCCTGGCCGCCCCGCACCGAGGCTCGGGGCGGGCAGCGGCGGGAAACGCAGCGACGCTCCGGCCGGGCTTCGAGTTCGAGGCGAACGGCGGAGCCGCCGTGCGGAGCGGAGACTCACCCTCTGCCGCCACCGAAGCTGCCGTAGGCCCGGTCCCGCTCTTCGTAGCTGTCGAAGTCCGCCATTACTGCTGCTGTGTGTCGGAGGAGGAGGTCCTACACGTCACACAGCGAGCGGCGCAGCTGCCCGCGCGGCGCCTGACCGGGAATCCGCCTCCTGCCTCTTGATTCTGATGCAAAAACACAGAGATCAAATAAAACACATGTGAATAAGAACAGTTCGTGATGGAGAAACAACAATGTAATAAAGCAAAATAAACAACCAGGATGTGCTGCTGATTTAAACTAATGTAAAAACACAAAGTTGAGGATTGAGCCTACATTTATTTATACAGACAGACAGGTTTTTTAACATTACATTTATTTAGCACTTTAAGGCTTTTATCCAGAGCGACCTAGAATAAGAGCATTAACTGTGTGGATAGAACCCAAAACTGTATACAGAACTGTTCAACTGCTCTGATTCAGTGTTTGTATTCTTTCTACAAAACAGAAAAGTGATGTTTTAAAAACTTCATGTTATTTAAAAACAGAATCACTGTGTCATCCCACTGTGGGATGAATAAAGGTATATCTTATCTCATTAACACAGTAAAATGGTTTTCATTCTTGAGTATTATGAGACCTGTATCACCTGCATCTACCTGCGTGTGACGCTACCTGGACGAACTGCTGCGTGTGTCCACACAGACAGTTACTGACAGATAGACACTATATTTACTGATATTTGTCTGTTCTGTGTCGTTTAATAACGTTTTGAACATTGGGGAGAACAGAAGTATTGATACATGTTGGCCTATAGTGTCACATAAAGAAATGTCACAAGGTCAAACAACTCAGTTGAGTTGATCACCTTCACACCTCCAATATATAGAGTTTCCTAAATTTCATGTAAATCTCTTCAGTCTGGTTTCTTGAACTCAACAGTAAATGAAATTTAATCACCATCCTTTGGCCTTCATTTGCAATGGAGCAGAATTACAGATAAATTCATATGTGATCCAAAAAAAAGAACAACATTCAGTGGTTAATACATGTTTTATTTATTACAGAAGGGCTATATATTTTTTACACTCTAAACTGACCCTGATACTACAGCAGAGGAACAGACCAGAACTAGATTCTGTCTACTCAGAGGTAACAGACGAAAGATGAGCTTGTAAATGAATGTTCAGTCTGAAAGCTTTTACTGAGCTCTGATGGTTGACTGATGACTGACTATGCATCCAGAGGTATTCTAGATCCTGGAGGCCTCTTGCAGTGCAGGTCGAGGTTTGACACAAACTATGTAGATCTTGTACAGATCTCACAGACATCTTGCAGGGCTTGTGGACCTCTTGCTGTGCTCTTGTAGGATGTGTAGAGGTTTGACAAAGCACTTGTAGATCAGGCCTACCAGAGGTCTGGTAGATTCTTTAAATATCTAACAGAAGTCTTGTAGTTGCTATGAGTCTAGCTATGGACTTGACAATATAGGACCTGTAAGGATTAAGCACAGCTCTTGTAGTGGTCTCACAGTGGTCTTACAGATCTGTCAGAGGGGTCGATCAGAAGCAGAATCTCAGTCTAAAAGTTATTGATGTTGAGCTTGTAGGAGGACATCTACTTGTGACTTGTGCTTTATTTCAGCAGCTTCCTGGTGTCTCAGGTTCCTCTGGGATCTCCTTCAGGTTTGGTGGAGGGGAGTCGCTCTGCAGTGGTGGTGAGAGTCTGGCTCCATGATGACGTTGGCCGCTGGACAGGACGTCCTTCTCACCAGGAATCATGGTTTTCCCCAAAGACTGGAAGCACAAAATCCAACTATAAGACCATCTGTGCTAAAACACACTGAGACAAACCAGAACTGTCCAGAAACACGATAACAAACTGTGTATGGTCCTGTTTCTGACTCTGTTCACTCGTCAGTTTTGTTGTACCTGGTTCTCAGCCAGCGCCTCTTTAGCCATGTAGTGCTCCCTCTTCATCTTCATTTCCACCTCCTCGGGGATGTCAGGGACCATCAGGTCAATCAGACGGCCAATGAAGAAGACCACATGCTGAGGAGGAAAGACAGGAAGAGCCTTCATCAGGTCACAGCAGGTCACTCATTAACGGATCAGCACTCGGCAGGCTGCTTCACAGGGAGCAGCAACGTCTCATTTCATTTCAATTTTTGCAGTCAAACATTTTACGCTTAGAATTCAGACTGAATGTTCATTTACTGCTGACACAGCTCACACATGTGCTTCTAACACACTCTAGATGTTTTCCTAAAATAAAACGTCATCAAATTAACCTGAAGTGCGAGAGACACCGACCTCAAACACGATGACAAAAGTGAGTCGTATGGCGAGGAGGTGAAAGTACTCTGGTAGGTATTCACCGTCTGCATCCCTGAAACCCCGATACCTGCACAGGACAACAAGAACAAAACAACATTATCGACAGCAACTGTACTTCTGTTCAGACTAGATGTTGAAAAGCAGCCTGCCTGCACGATGTGTGCTGGTGCTGTTGGCTGTAGTTGCGTGGTGATGTTGCCAGAGTGAAGTTGATGAAGCCGCTGAGCGTGCTGTCTTTGGTGTAGCCGTAGTACAGACGAGGCAGGAAGGACGAGGTGAATGCTATGAGGAAAGCCTAAAAACACAATGTTTGAAAAGGTTCAGCTGCTGATTAACGCTCAAACAGCTTTCTGAAGAAATGACAAGATGTCAAATCTCTAACTGGTCCAACAAAGATAAACATACAGAAACACAAAGAGTCTTACATTACTGAGGACGGCTATGTGTGTGATGAACT
This sequence comes from Holacanthus passer, assembly GCA_025331565.1. Lineage (NCBI taxonomy): Eukaryota > Metazoa > Chordata > Actinopteri > Pomacanthidae > Holacanthus > Holacanthus passer. The sequence goes on along the minus strand of JAFREQ010000163.1, from coordinate 379,091 downwards.
GCATGATGGGGAACCAGATGCCGATGTCCTGCGCTCGCTCCACCACCGGGCGGCGATATTCAGTCACAAACTTCTGAGCATCCAAACGAATCTCCACCCAGTTGTTAACCAGAGCGAAGAGAGGAGCGAGAGGACACGCCGCCACGAAGATGGTGATGAAACCAAACTGAATCACTGAGGAGAGCGAGGCCACAGCAACACTTCAATCAGATTCAAATCAAACACAACTCCTCACAGGACGCTTCAAGTCACATGTCTCCATTCAGTCCCCCAGAACTCCCCTTACAGCCAATCACTACACAGAAAATGTGTCCTCTCAGTGTTAAGCCCACCTGTCCAGCAGTACCAGGAGTTTAAATCCAGCAGGACTCACCCATCTCCAAGTATTCACTGAACAGTCCCTCACAGACCAGCAGCTGGTAGTCGGCCTCCCAGGGAGAAACCTCCTCCTCTTCCTCCCCCTTCACCTCCCTCTGAGCCTCCTCTCCCTCCTCCTCCTTCAGACGAGGACTTATCTTCCTCTTCTGCCACCACGACTTCAACTTCCTGCCAAATAATGAGCCGTCAGTAAAGATGAAGATCTTTGCACAAATTTTTATCTTGTTCTTATTATCTTGTTCTCACAAATTATTTTGTTTGAACAAGATATCTTTTTCATGGATGTCACTAACTTGTTCATACACAGTTATTTTGTTCTCTCAAGTTATTATCTTGTTTATGAAGGTTTTTCCGTTCTCAACAGTTATTATCTCATTTGCAAAGATTATTACCATTTTATCATCACTTAGTATCTTGTTTAACTAAGTTAATATCTTGTTTTCACAAGTTCTCTCGTTCTCACACATTACTATCTGATTCACACGAGTTGTTCTCTTGTTGTGTTTGTGTTTGTTTTTACGGGCAGATGAACTCCTGGATGTTGTTGATCAGCTGTTTTCCCACCATGATGACCAGCAGCTCCTGAGCCAGTTCAATGAGACATCCACCTGCTCCACACTGCAACACACAAACAAAAGTAAAGATATGTTAATGCCATTTTATTGTTTTTGCCCCTTTAATGAATATAATTTCACCCAGAAACAGCAAATGAAATGATCACCCAGAGATAAAATGAGACTGTTGGACAACAGAATAAGGTTTTTCATTTTTCTCTTAAAGGTTTTTCAGTTTCACTTTCCATTTTGAAATTGTCCCATTCAAAGCCATAATGTTCAGGTTCAATGTGCTTTAACCCTCTGAGTGAAGGAGGTCATGGGGTTGTACACATCCTGAGAAGAGGATCACGCTGTCATCCCCTGTGCATGCTTTTATGGAATCTACATTTTCATACATTTAATATTCTCCTAGAAAGACACAAGAATTGAACATAAATCAAAGATTAAAGAGTAAAGCATTTTATCACTCTTTGTGACAAAAATGCAAACACAACATGTTTATCATAAAGTAACAAGTCTGTATAAAACTGCATCTTTATTTTTTCTTGCCTTATTATTATTGTTATTATTCTGTTCTTTGCTTGATTGATTTAAGTGGACATAATTCTGAATACAGCATTCATATATTCTGTATATAGACTGTATACGGTCAGATTATATATCAAGTGATGAATGAAGATGTTCTGTAGCTTAGTGGGAGTGGATCAGTCTTCTTGCACAGGGTTGCTGGTTCAATGCTCAGCTCCTCCTGTCAGGTTCAAGAGACACTGAAGCACAAATTTCTGATCTGTCATGATTGACAGACGTGTAAATCAAGTGAATGTGATTTAATTAGTAATTTCATAATCCATTTTTCTTTTTCACATTTGTTTATAACCTGATGTTTCCAGGTGTAGGAATGTGAAACTATTATTTTCTCCTTTACTGTTGTTTCATCATCATCATCATCATCATCATCATCACAGTCTTCATCGGTAGCACAATGTGACAGACTCACGTCTTCATTGCGAACTCCAAACAAAGTGTTGTAGTTTCCAGGATAACCAGCGAACCTGAACTGACACAAACAAGCAGCTGGTTAAACATTTAACATATTTAACTTATTCTGTGGCTTTTCATCGAAGCTCTGTGATGTTTCCACTGAGTGGCTCCATGTTTATTGTCTCCATCACTTCATCAGATAGAAATATTCTACATCTGCTGCTTCATTCTCATCTTCTTTCCAGCCTGCAGGAGGCGCTGTCGCTCCTCCTTCAATCTACCTGCTGGTTTTTACTTCTTCGACAAATTCATGAAACAGTCGACAAAACTCATCATCCTGACTTCAGGGTCTGATTTGAATTATTTATTTTGAAAGTAAAAAGTCGTTTCTGTTGCGTCGTGTTTCAGCCCAATAACATTCACCAAATAAAGAAGAAGAAAGAAACAAAGAAGAGGGAAGATAGAAAATAAAGGAAAAAGTGAAAGTGTGATTAGGGAAAGAAAAAAGACTTCGGGTTTGAGGCCTGATCTGATTGGCTGAAGCGGTTCTCACCTGCCTTTGAAGAAAGCGATGTAAACTGGAGATGAGTAGAAGTTGACGAACTGGAAGATGAAAACTTTGAGGATGAACATGTCTTCATATTTAGTCTGAGTCCGATGCATCTCTGACAGAGAGAGAAACAACAACAGTGAATACACAGACTACAGTACATGCAATAATACCACACACAATACACACACACACTGTACACAATATTCATGCTATAGTTAATCTAAAGTCCTCAGCTTGCACGTTGCACATGACCGCTGGTCAGTGAAGTAAATATAAGTTAACATGGAGCAGGTTTTTCACTGCACGTGATTAGATGCAAAGTCAATGCAAAGATGTATAGAAGTGAATTGGTGCCTATTTGTGCGAATATACTGTTTGTAGATTTATATTGCATATTTAGTTTTTAACTTTATTGAACACAAACTTCTGTTGTCGTCTGATATTCGTCTCTTTATATTTCACTGTTCATCCTGTGTATGTGACGAATAAAAATGCTTGAATCCTTGAAGACATTAGAAACTAATACATATGTTACCAGAATGTTTCTTTTAGGCTTTTAATTTCCTTTAACATTCCTTTAACATTAAATGTCACTGTGTAATATCTATAAAATGTTTTTTATTTTATTGATCAGCTGAGTCCATTACTCAGAACATTTTCAGTAACTGGTTACAACAGTTGGACAAATGTTTGAAAAAAACATTCCTAAAAGTAAAAATGTATTTATTTTTGGTTAATTTCAGGTTCTTTGTTGGTGACTCTCCCAACACTGAGGTAACTAGCTTGTTGGATCATTTAAATAAGTCAGGCCCAGAAACTCACATAAAACCCTGAAAAACTTAATTAAATTTGTCAATAAAAGCTACAAGACATATATTCTGTGTCTTATTCACAAAACTTTATTATTATTATTATTATTATTATCAAAACATTATTATCAGTTTTAAAATCACAACAGGTCAAAGAACAACTTGACAAAGAGGTGAGTGTTAAGTTCATCAAAACTAGTGAAGATGTGATTAAAATATTTTTTTTGTTAAAAGGATAAGATTTAAACTGAGGTTGAGGAGGGTGAGATGGAAGGTGTGACTCACCCCAGCGGGTGAGGATGTGGGCCAGTGAGGTGTAAACACGGGACAACATGAGGATGACCAACAGGTTCAACACAGATCCTGACAGACTGGCTATCCTTCCAGCCTGACCAAACACACACAGACAACACAACAAACACACTTTTAAGATCAGGCAGACAGCAACAGAAATGTGATGTCAAAAAGCAGTGGAGTCCCTCAGGGACGTGTAAGTTAACCTCTGATCTTTCCATTAAACCTCATACAGATGTAAAGAGGCACTTTGGCTGCATTCTGCTTTACTCACAGAGAAACTGACGAAGCTGTTGCCGGACTTGTAGATGATGATTCTGAGGATGGTTCGATACAGAATGATGGCGATGAGGAACATCAGGACCACAGCGACCTGCACACAGGAAGTTCAACTTATTTGTTGTTCCTGTTTGTCACTCCTTCCCTCCACTGACATTTCATTTCACTGATTCTTGGTATATGATTTAAAATAAAGACACGTTCAGAGAGAAATGTCTGTCTTTGAAACATCTCTTCAGTCGGGATCCATAATCATCGACAGCCAGGGTACCAGCAACACTGATTTAGTCCTGTGATGTCACAATCAGCTGACATGCCTGGTATTCATTAGCTGTTGTTTCCTGATACCTCTACCTTCTCCTGAGCTATCCATGAGCTAAATATACGTCTGTCAGATACGACGACCTCAATATTTAAAATCAGGTGAGTCCATCCCACCACATCCACTAGTGGATGTGGTGGGAACACACCATGATGATGATGACCATACAGCCAGTCAGAGTCCTGTTGAGCCGTTTATTTTCAGGAAAGTAAGGTTCCTCGGCTCCGGTCACCGGGTTCCTCATGGTCATCGGCGCCATGGCCGTGAACTCTGGACGAGGTCGCTCCTGTGGAGGACATTTATGAACTAACAAGAATTCTTACAAGCAAAGATATTTATTAGCATCATATATATATAATCTATAATTTAGCCGTGCTTCTCCTGTTCAGCGGTCGTCAGATACTCATAATGTTAAAGTTAAGTTTGATTATATGTACAGTGTTAACTTACAGCAACTGCGCTTCTTTACCTCGATGTCCTGGAACTCGGAACAGTCCCAGCGGTGAGACAGAGCTGAACAGCTTCTTTTCCAGTACTCCAGGAAGGTGACGGCCCACAGAGACATGAAGACACTGAGAAACACTGTTCCTCCATTATCGAACAGGAGACCCGCCTACAGACACACAGGTCAACAGACAGACAGTCAGACAGACAGGTGAACTTCCTGTGTGCTCGGACAGAACATGAAGCAAATGCTAGAGGTGGCTCGACTTCGCACAAATATATTATAAAGATCTATAATATAAACATATGATCTCAAATGATGCAGCCGTCAGATTCTTGCAAATGATGTGATGTAAAAATTCGCTTCACTTTCTGTCTGAACACACCTTCAGACCAACTTTAGGACAGAGTGAGCCCAGATGATCTCTTTCAAAAGTTGGACACAGTAAATCAAATGAGAATATGGGACAATGTGGGGAGAAGCTTATTGACAGAGAGGTGGACGGACGAGTACCTTGTAGGTGACACAGATGCTGGAGTAGTTCCAGTAAGAACAGATGTTACAGAGAGGACACATGACGAAGCTGTTTCCACTGTCACACACCTCCATCCTGCACACACGGAGTTATGATTCATGCCTTTACCTTCTCACCTCTGGACTATTGCACTGCTCTTTAATTGGTGTAAATCAGAAATCAATTAACAGACTCCAAATTGTGCAAAAAGCAGCAGCAAGACTCTGAACAAAAACCAAGAAAAGGGAACACATTTCTCCAGTTTCAGTGATCTTACACTGCCAATTGTTTGGATTGCTTTTAAGATTTTACTTTTTACTTACTTTACTTTAACTAACAAACTCTGTGAGAGTTCATACTTACGCTGGAACATCTGTGGCCATGAGCCAGAACCCAACCAAGAAGATCACAGTTCCAGCGAGAGAAGCCGGCAACAGCCAGCCGGTGTAGAAACCTGCAGTCACACAGAGTCAGTAAAACAAACAGCGGATTGTTGGCAGCATTTAGGTCCCTGTGTGCTTAATAGTTACCGAGCCAGGCAAAGTAAAGAGCTATCTTCTCTCCAAAGTACTCCCTGATGTGATCCAGAGGTTGGTAGCGTCTGAAGCAGGACCACTGGGCCCAGTACGCATACAGGATCTGTCTCAGGCCTAAAGACTGGGGAGCCACCGGGGGCTCCGGCGGCTGGAAACCTCCCTGCAAACACAGTAAATACATCCTACTCCAAGACCTGAATGCTTTGTGAAGTCTTAATTACATGAAAACATGCTGACTTGAAAACAGGACATAAAGTGTCCTGGTGATGTAGAAGCCATCAGAGCAGAGATGAGGGTTCAGGTCAGGGTCCAGGGTCAGGTTCAGGTTCAGGTCAGGGTTGGGTTCAGGAGCTCACCTCATGCAGTGGGTAGGCAGCAGTGAAGACCTGCTCGCTCAGCAGCCGGTCGATTCCCACCTCCCCCTGTTTCACCGAACCGTACGGAGTCCTGGCCAGGATCTCATAGAGCTGCAGGGACAGACACCGTCACTGCAGGGATGCACCCTGGACTAAAACAAACAACCCTCTGATCCAGAGCCATGATCCTGATGTCACTTCCTGTCTATCTACTGCTCCACTCACTTCTGTGAGCCAGTACAACCTCAAACTGAAGGTTAATGTGCTTGATCCTTTTGACGACCTACAAACCCAAACTTTATTATTTTTATTGATATTATTGCTCAAACAGAAATTTTAAGATTCGCACACTCGACGACTGATTGTGATTGGCTGGAGGCTGAAATGTCAACAGATAACGTTACACCTGCAGGAGACATCGTGCAAAGGAGCAGAACCTGTGTTGAAGTGGGCCGGTACCACGGCGTGAGCAACGCTGGGCTCCACAGCGGCTCTTCACAAACCTGTGGCCGACGTTTCATTGGAACTGTGAATTCTTTTGTTTTTGTACGTGCAGTTTTACAACTTAAAGCTTCTGTGAAGTCACATCCAACATGGACCGTTTGTCATCGGACACATCTGTGAGGGCCGAGCAGTTTTCAACTTTCACCGTTTGCTAAAAAAGTTTAATTCCTGTCTCATTTCCTGTGTGTGTGAAGGTTTATAGTTTGTTCTGTGTGAGTGTGTATTTGAGGATGTGGGTGTGTTTGCTGATTGTATTTGAGGAGGAGGCGATGGCGGCATCAACATCCGTCTGCTGACTGAAACATCCTGGAATCTGAGAGGTCAGCGTGCAGACGTCTCTGAGCCAATCAGAGGAGCCGGTGAGAAACACGCCTCCATCCAAACTCTTCGATCAAAACCAGAATATCATGTGATTTCTGCAGCTCACAGTTCACTGAAGCTTTCTGGAAGTTTTCCAACTATGTCAGACTGACTTCAAGTCGTCACGTCGGAACACGTGATTAATATCTGCTCATGATTATTATCATTGATTTGTTAACATTGTTGTGTCATTAATGGAGTCAAGATTAGCAGAGAAAGCAGAAAATGTATTCACTTTTCTAAAACGTTTGTCAAATCAATGAAAAATGTAAATTTTCTTTCAGTCATTTTATTAAAAGTGGAAAAAAAAATATATAAAAAAAATAAAGACTTTTTTGTATTTACTGGGCAGCAAAAATAGAAAAAGACTGTTTTCTTTTTTACATCTAATCTACAAATGGAGTCAAAATGAGTCAGGCTAAGTCTGTGACGGTCTCAGACCCCAGGGGGCCCAAAAGTCTTTGTAGAATCAAATCTCTCAACGAGCTTTATATATCAACTGAAGCAGGTTCTGCGTTGAGGACGTGGCCCAGAGCCGTGTGTCAGTGACTGTTCTCACATGCGTGTTTTCGTTGTGTTGAAACGGCCGGGGGCCGATATTCTAACACGGAGCTCTGTTTGTTTTCAGGGTGTCATTTTCATACTTACTGTCACAACTGAATTGATATAGATTTAACCTGAACTTTAAGTCTGAGTCTGAACTCACCACCTGGTGTCTCTGAGTCGTCTTAAAGAACGTCTCTCTGTCGTCGCTGCCCAGAAACCTGCAGACAGAAAACAGGGCAAACAGCTGCTCATGTGATGAAACAGAACAAATACAACATGAATCCATCAGAACAGATCTGTGTGTAATGTTGGCACCTCTGCAGCTTGTTGGTCCTGAACTGACAGGTGTAGTAGTCCGGAGGGGGGTTGGGGACGTCTTGAGACAGAGGGCTGGGGAGGGACAGCCGGGACAGGACGTGCTCAGACCAGTTAATGATCGGAGAGGTGACCACCTGCAGGAGGACAGAGGACACACAGAGGACTTACTGAGGACACACCAAGGACACACAGAGGACACACTGAAGACACAATGAGGATACACTGAGGAGACACTAAAGACATACTGAGGACACACTGAGGACACACCGAGGACACACCAAGGACACACTAAAGACATACTGAGGACACACCGAGGACACACCAAGGACACACTAAAGACATACTGAGGACACACCGAGGACACACCAAGGACACACTAAAGACATACTGAGGACACACCGAGGACACACTGAGGACTGAGCCCTGTCCCTTTGTGGTGACACATTTATTTGACTGTCTCTACATGTTTCCTCTGAGGAGGAGCAGATGGAGTTTGACCTGCAAAGGGACTCGGAGACTGATCTCCTCAGCATAGAAACAGAGGACGCTCCACGGAGCACTGAGGAGGACGAAACAGATCCTGGTCTTCGCCTGAAGGACGTCCTTCTGTAGAGACACAGAGAAACTGCTTCAAATCTTCGTCCTTCACTGCTCACATCACTCAATGTGTCGCACAAGCTTCCGTCCCGCTGCTCCTCCATGCTCCTCAAAATGGGAATTCACCTTTTTAATATTTTAACATTTTGATATGAAAATAACATTTTATAGACAAAGTCAATAATCAGTAATCAGCCAGTTAATTGATAATGAAAACATTTTTCACCCAGCAGGACGTCATTTATATGAACTAACCTCCAACATGCAACTGCAGCTCTGCTTCGTCTATAATGCATCCAGTGATATGATAACATTCACTCCATTGTGCTGCTGAATGAGTACTTTTACTCTTGATACTTGAGGTACATTATGCTGATAATACTTCTGTACTTTTATATTTATACATTGTAAATGCAAAATGCCCTCCAGCACTGATGATTTGAATAACAGATGGAAGAACTGATCAGTTTTCAGTCGTCACTGTTCAAACACACACGTCTCTCAGATGCCAGCTGTGTTTTCAGGTGTGTTTGTTTTACTCACCCGCTCCTGCAGCAGGCCGGAGCATCTCAGTTTGTTCAGAAACTTCTCCCTCCTCTTCCTGTGGGCGGGGCCAACACCTGCACTCTCCTCCTTCTGTGAACTCAGAGGCTCCTCCCACACCAACACAAAATCTGTCCAATGGGAGCAAAGAATTCAAACCACCATTGATATGATGTCATCAGTGCTGAAAATATTTACTAAAATATTTCCCTCTGAGATGAGGAGGAGAAGGAGAAACACTAGTAAAGTAGAAGTACCTCAATTTGCACAGTACCTGAGTAAATGTACTTAGTTACATTCCAGCACCGGTTATAAAACAGACAAAAGAAGAAAATCTGGTTTGGAATGTTTGACATTTTTCTTCAAAAGTGACTTGAACCAATAACTTATTATCAAATTAATTTGCTGTTGATCAAACAATAAATTAATCAACTCTTTGTTTCAGAAAATGTGAGACCTTCAACAGATGACAACAGAACAATGACCAGTAAATAATGACATCACTTCCTGTCTGGTTAAAAATACAATGTTGTGCTGCTTTGTTTATTGATCATTCTCAGAAATATGTTGGTGTTGTTTTTCTGTTTCCTCTCAAACTATTCAATAAAGTGAAAACGCCATAAAATAATCTTAATTAAAAAAATCAGATTGAACTTTGTGTATGAAAGATTGATTTGTCATTGATGTGTGTGTGTGTTCGTGCTGTCAGACTCCCTGCTGCTGTCACACCTGTGCAGGTGTGTTGAAGGTCAGAGGTCACCTGCTGCTGACAGTTTGTTCACTGAACGTCCTCTCGTTTGTTTTACTCACCAACTCGAGTCGAGCCGTCACTGAACACGTTCCTGTCCCGAGGCTGAGCAGGTGCATTCTGGGAAATCATTCAACGCAGGAAAAATGATTTAACCTCCGTTCTGATCTGCCAGAATCAACAGACTGTTTGAGTCTACTGCAAATTTGACTGAATCATGGTATGAAGTTTTTCACTATTAGACTGTGAGAATAAATAATATCTTAAGGTTGAAGCTGAAAGTAATTTGCAGTGACTCATTTGAAAAGAAATATAAAAAAAATATTTATATTAAATCTGCACTAAGTGAATTTTGTCCACTTGTTTTCAGTAGTAGTTAAATTGACATGTTGAACCTGTTGGTGCTGTTTTTGTCGACCTGATGAATGTTGAGAGAAGTGAGAGGGAACCGAGTCCAGACACGATATTACAAACATATATTAATATTATCATATTGTAGAACAGACAAAGGTTTAATGGGACGTGTGAGACAGTCAAGTCCTGGTCTGGTTTTTCATTGATATGATGAGAACATCAGATTTGACGTCGGGAGCAGAGAAACACACTGAGTCGTTGAGTCGTTCAGTTTCGTCTGATGTGATTTTTATTTTCATTTTTTTTCTTGCCAGAGTCTGACGTGTTTGTCTGTTCTTGTCTTCATGCAGTTAATTATTGCAGATTTGACTCTTCCTGCTGTTTCAAGTCTCCATCAATGTTGATGAGACTGAGAACAAACGTCTCCGGTTCTGCATTGTTCTCTAATGTCTCGTCACTCAGTCGGTGTTAAACTGTGGAGACGTTCTGTCTCACTTCATCAAACTTCCTGCTTCCTGTTCCACCACACAAAAACAAACACACACCAGAGTTTCCCTAAAAACCATCAGAGAGTCTGAAACGTTCAGACCTCAGATCCTCTGTCTCTAGTAGCTAGTAGTTTCCTATTGTTCAGTGTTTGTGCTAAGCTAAGCTAATATGTCATAGATTCCTCTGATGTTGTGTCTTTTATGTTTCTTCTTGGAAATTGAGGAATTTGGAGGATTTTAAATTGTGCAATTACAAACATTTTGTTTTTAAAGGTTGATTCAAGTATTTTCAGACTCAACATATTTAAATGTGTTTTCTATTGAGGCAAAATTTATGAAGCTCTTTTTTCCTGAAAAGAACTAATTATAGAGAAAACACAGATGAAGTTCTGAGACAGTTAAGTTAGTGAGTTTTTGTTAATTTCCAGAGGAAACGCACAGCAAACATTAAACTGAAAAATGGAATATTTTATTTATATATTATTATTTCAGCACTACTAGCTAACGCTAATTACTGAAAAGGTTAGTTATCTGTTAATAAGGTGGTTGTGACCTGAGAGGTTTAATTCAGTGTTACTAACAAGTGAATTTCTTGAGCTGCTGAAGAGAAAATTTTAAATGTATAGTAGGTTTCATAGAAAGAACAGAGGCTCCAGGACGATTCCCAGATGAACCCCGTTTCTTTAAATTTCCTTTTGTTTCCTGAACTTTCTTTCTTAAACTAATAATCTTTCCAACAGACGATCAGTGTTATTGATGAGGTCACATGCAGACAGTTGTTACCATGGTGATACTGCCATAGTTGTTCTCTGGCTTGGTTTCCATTGCGATGAGGGTGGCGCTGTCCTCCCTCTGCTCCCCCCTCCTCCTCATCCTCTCTCACCTCCTTCTTCCTCCTCCTGCAGATCTACAAACACTCCACACACACAGAGACATAAACACTGTGTATTTACATGTCTTCTTTCCAAAATTGAGTTTTAATAATTAATTAACTCATCAAGATTTTTACATTGCTGTTGTTCTTAAACTTATTTGTGCTTCATCAGATTTCTACAAACTGGCAAATGCAAAGAATAAGAGCATCGATTGGCTTCTGTACACTGAACCTGATAAAGTTTTTTGATTGAAATGTTGTAAAACACAGATTACATTTTTGAAGAGATTTTACGTTTCATTGTTTTATTTTTAACTTTATTTAAATTTAACTTTTTTTTTTACATTTTGACTCTCCATCTCTCAACTTGTCTCATCCGACACTTTGTCTGTTGATCGTCACGACAGCAGATCGTCACAGAAAATGAAGCTGTTAGATGATCACGATGTCAAACTACAGACTTTTAAAACACAATAATAAAAGCATCAGTTCTTCCTGTCAGTGTGTTCAATAGAAGCTAAAATACTGGAACCTAAATCAGCCTGAAACAACAGACAAACTAATCAGTTTGAAATCGTGATGAAGGTTCAGTACATTCAAGTACATTTACTTATTAAACGTATTAATACTAGTTTTGTGTGTTCGGATCTGTGAGTCTTTTGACCAGCAGCGAGTCCCATCAGGCCTCTGATCTCAGAACACAACATGTTGTATTTATAGTGACATAACTTTATTTATACATCATGTAGACACAAACTGACAAAACCAGATCAAAGTGGATCTTTCTCACATTTATGTTGCAGACCATGAAACAATTTAGCTGAATTATGAACATTTTCAGTGATTTAGACATAAATAGACTTTCAATGAAAGAAAGACTCAAACATCTGTTGTGATAAAATCACTTTACATGTTAACAGACAATATTCTAGTTTTATCTCTTTCCTGGTAATAATAATAAGAAATAATATTTTGAGTGAGTGTCACTAAAGATTTGTACATTTCATAGGAACTTGCCCTTTTCATAGTGTTTTGGGCTCCTGGCAGCTTTTGTCTTTGTTAAAACTGAAGCTGGAGAAAAAGCTTCAGAGTCCAGATACAAGAACATTTTGTCCTGAACAAAACAGTTCAAAATGAGCTCCAACAGGAAAAATTCTGCTTTAAATGAATGAGGAGGAAAAATCCTGTGACGACAGAAGATGGAACAGAAGAACAGACACAGACACAGTTTGATGCTCTGGACACTTTGAGGACATTTGACTGATGAAACTGACAACTGGTGCAGTTAATTCAAACAAGACTAGAACTGAACACACACACACACACACACAGTAGGACCGGTCCTCGCACTGTGCTCTCAGACTCACCTGTGTGTGAAGTTGGTGTCGGGCTCAGGTGAAGCTCAGGTGAGTCTCCAGTTTGAAGCAGAGCACCCGTCTGTGTGTGTGTGTTCAGTTTTGAGCTCCAGACGGACTGTAAGTGCTGCCCCTCACGTTAGCCCCGCCCCCTGCCTCCGTGTCTCCTCCGTCATAAAAACAAAAAACCAAACACTCGCCTGTGGTTTGTTCCTGTCAGGTGTCCTGCTGACAAGGATTACATTAAAACTACAGACATGATACAACATGTGTGAAGCTGCGAGTGTATTGAAACGCAGCCATTTACCATTAAAATAAAAACAAGTCAAACAGAAAATCGTTGTTTCATCAGTGCTGGAAGAAGAACTCAGACACTTCAGTAAAAGTAGTAATACAACAGCACAGAAGTGTTTGCATCAGCATTTACTTAAAGTACCAAAAGTAAAAGTACTCATAATGCAGATTGCTACATTTCATTGTTGATTGTAATTATTGGTGCATTCATGTGTTCATCACTTTCATGGTGCAGCAGCTGAAGATGGAGCTCAGTTGTTAAAATGTTTTTATTTGTCTGCAGAATCACTTTGTGTTCACACTGGTTTTTAGACGAAGGATAAAATGTCAGTGTAGTTGCATTCACAGGTGAGTACTTTTACCTTTGACACATCTGACTCATAATACTTCTTTGCTTTTACTGAAGAACTATTTTCAATGCAGGACTTTTACTTGTGAGTATTTTGGCCAAATACTTCTTCATCCTTTCTTTGAAGTAAAGCAGACGACGTGTGTGCAGACGTTACAATCAGAGCACGACTGTGAGGTTCATTATGTTCAGTGTTTATTATTTTTCTGCAGATCTGAATCCATCAGACATGTGACAGCAGCTGTTTGTAATGCAGCCCTCTGATTGGACGAGCAGAGTGGCGACGCCCCCTTCAGGACACAGTTTTCAACAAGCTGAGTTTATTCTATACATCAGATCTACTGTTGTCTACGCACAGATTATTACACAGCAGAGACCCCTGACACACACACACACACACACACACACACACACACACACACACACACACACACACACACACACACACAGCTTTGTACTTCTATACTTGTGAGGACTCGATGACATAATGCAGACCCCGACCCCCCGAGCCCAAACTGAACCTCGACCTGAACCTTTAAACAGTCCTTTAAGTAGTGAGGCCCGACAAAATGTCCTGACAATGCAAAGACGTCCTCACTATGATGGTTTAAAACTGAAGTTGGTCCTCACAAAGATAGAAGTACATCACATGTGCGCACGCACGCGCACACACACACACACACACACACACACACACACACACACAGAAACAGAAACGTCTTTGGCAGGAAGCAGCTTCTTCTTCTGCTGAACGAACAACAACAACACACACACACACACACACACACACACACAGGAGCTGCACAGGACTGGACGGGGATGTCATCATGACAGTGATGTCATCAGGAGGCGAAGCAAACACACACACACACACAGGTTGACAGTGTGTAGTGTTTTGACAAACTGACTTTAATATCTGAATATTCATTTTCTGCCTCAGTCGTTCGAGTCCAGGAAACCAGGACAACAGCTCCACCTGCTGTCAGAGTCAGGCACCTGCACTGGACAGCAACACTAAGGACTATGGGTAACAAAGTTGAGGTAAGGTCTTTAAACTAAATTAATGTTCATTTTAACAACTTGAATCTGTGATGAAACTGAAACACTTTTAAACTCTGAAGCTCTTCATATTTACTCGATAATATGTTTCATACTTTATTTCTTTAATATAATAATCGTTTTTCTCCACATAATATCTTTTGTTCTGGTCCAGATTTTTTCTCTCGGGGCTCTAACAGCAGTGTGTTGTTCAGGGTCTGGAGGATAAAAGCATTTAGCTAATGAACGGCCCACAGCTCTCTGCTTCCTGTAATCTGTGACTTTTCACTGTGAAATGAAAACCCACTCGATTTGATGTCTGATGGGACTTTGTTGTCACATCAGAGCTCAGCAAACAGCTCAGTTCCACTTTTAAGGCGCTCATTTCACATTTTAAGGCAATAATCCAAAGTCAGTTTCATAATAAAGTCGAATCTTTAAGGCGCTTGTTTTTTTCTCACTGTTGAAGCCACTGATGTCAATTAACTTTGATTCATTAACACTGAGCTCTGCAGGTTTTTATGGCTCTGAGCTTCTGTGTCGAGGGTTCGACGTGTCGGGCGGCTTAAACTTCCTGAACTGACTGAACAACACGAACGCTGTGAGGCTGAATGCCTACATTTCTACCCTAAAAGCGCCGATAATAATGTTTGAATCGCTGTGTTTCTGATGCCATTTTAAAAAGTTGGCCTCAACTTCTAAAGGTAAAAGTTCAAGGATGGTTTTAATTTCAGGGGATTTTAGGGGATTTCTGTTGATAATTTTAATTTTTAAGGTGTTTCTTGTTGAATGTTGTTGCAGACGATTAACTCTGATCTCCACAGAGAGGCTGAGCTTCGTTAGTGGTTCCAGAAGGTCGACGTGTCGAGCGGCTGAAAGTTCAACTTCTGAACAACACGTTTCATTCTTACATCACTGACATCCCTCATTTTTTACTTAAAATTCCATGAATTCAGCCTGATGTGATTAGGGTCATTTTAACATCTTACGGATCTTGTTTCAACATTTTACGGAATTAAAAAAACCAACCTTAAAATTTACCAAATAACAAGAAAGTCATTCCTTAAAATGGCGTCAATTACGATGAAAAGACAGCTTTCGTGCTATTAAGTCAATTTTAAGGTGTTTTACTCTTTAAAAGCCAATAAACCATGCAAATAATCCATAATCCTTTAATTTGTCAGTGAATTAACCCTAAATCTGTTTGAACCACAAAAATTTCTCCCTAAAAGCTCCTTAATTGAAACATTTATCAGCTTCCTCTGTGTGAACTTTACACACACACACACACACACACACACACACGACAAAGTCATCACAGTGATGTCATCAGAGAGTTACAGAGCTCTTTCATACAACATACACACACACAAACCAAAGCCCATTAATAATAATAATAATTATAATCAATAACGGTGCTAAAGCAGAAATCAGCAACATCGTGGCTTCATCACCATCTTCATCATTTTCTTCTTCATCATCATCATCATCGTCAGTCCTTCATGTCTCTGTGTGAAGTCCACTGAGTCCGTTTAGATTCCAGACAGGAAGTCAGTCTGATCGTCTCTAATTAACAGGTTTATATTAACTGTATGAAGTGAAGGTTACACCTGATTGCCTCGACCCGCCGACACTTAACAAACTGAACTCCTCTAATTAAGACACTAATCAGCCGGTTAATTAAGAAACTCAACTGTCAATTAACAATCTGACTTGTTAACAAACTAAATATTTTTTGCTGAATAACAGACAAGTTTCCTAACTAACATACCGACCTGTTAATTAACGGCTGAGCTAACGAAGGCAGACCCCTCGGACCTGTCTGTCTACCACACCTCGCAGCGCTTCCCGGTGTTCATGGGCGTCCCTGCGGGGCAGTTGAAATGGCGGCTGAAGTCCGGAGAGTTGGCGAGTGTGCCGATGACTCTGTATCGGGGTGGGCTGTGGGGGTCGGTCACCAGGCCCTCATGAGCGCTCTCTGGTGTTCGAACTGAACACCACACCTGAAAAACACAAACCAGCAGATAGGTAGATAGATCTATCTACTCTAGCAGTTGCAAAGTAATAATAATAATCAGACTGAACATCCACTTCATTTCTCTTCACTTTGACATGTTAGCTGTTTCCTGATTGGGGCTGTGAAAAAGGAAGTGCAGGAATTTATTATTAAAGATTAAAGAAACAGGAGCTAAGATGGACAGACAGAGGATGAATGGAGGGGACGCTTCAATGTACAGCATGAAAACAATCATGTTTTTTTAACATTAAAGCATGTAAACATATTGTAGTAGATCCTCAAATGTAGAGTGGGCGTAACATGTCATCTTTAAGTCTATGACATGTTGTTTAAGTTGAAGAACAGACCAGAATCAGATGGATGAAAATACCTAACCAGTCTGTGTGGTGCAGAAGTTTTTTAGAGATAAAAACCACTAACAGCTTCTGTCAAGTTCAGTTAAAGGCATCACAGAATCAGCCATGTTGTGATATAGCTCATTGTGTTGCTTTGTTCAGTGGCAGCAGGCACATAAACCAGCATGTCATCAGCATATAACACGACAAGCAGAGCGTAAGTCATGAACAGAAAGAGAAGGGGCCCAGTATAGGATCGTGAGGGACGCCCTTCTTTCGAGTGGGTAACTGAGCTGTTATTGTTAGTCAGCAGCGTCTCACCTGAGCAAATCCCACGAAGAAGAGCTGATCATTGGTCAGGTTGACGGCAGGAAGTCGCTTCTCCTCTCCGTTCCTCTGGACCCAGGACCGATAGGCCTGAAGAGGAAAACATGTGTCATGGGAATTACGTAAGAGACACAGTTCAGTTGAGATGAATATGGTTCAGTTGTCATGACGTGTTCACACTAACGTGGTTTGATGTGATGTGGTGTCATCTCAGCTCAAAACACTATATTTTTTTCAGTACAGTCACATGTCCATACTAACATGGTATGCAGCCTTCAGGCCTCCATTGTCGGCGATGTTTTCTCCAAGCGTCTGTTTTCCATTGACGTGTTCTCCGTTGACAAGGTAGCGGCTGTACTGATCAACCATGCACTCTGTTCTCTGACGAAACGCCTCCACCGACGAGTTCTGCCACCACGGCCTCAGGTTACCCTCTTTGTCATACTCACGACCTGACGACGGGAGGGTGGACGTCAGAACAAAGTTCATATCAACATCAAGAGGCAAATGTGACAAACATCCACATTAAACAAAAGGATCATCCCGTGCTCATTGCTTAAAGTGAAGGAGCTCTGGAAGTTGGAAGTCTTAACTTCAGGTTCAGGGACCAATGAAGGGGAGAGTTTTAACACTGATGTCTCTGATATCTCCCGACAGCCTTCGGGTTTTTGACCAGAGATCCAGACTCACCCTGATCATCAAAGGCATGTGTGAGCTCGTGACCCATCACCACCCCGATCCCACCAAAGTTCAACGCCCTGAAAACACAAACAAACACACACACACACACACACACACACACAGTTTAAAATGTTTCTCCAAAGACCTGAAGAGGCCAGAAACCAGAGAATGAGGGTCTAAAGTCCTGCCAGCGTCCCCTAGAGGCTGCAGAGTTCATCACAGACACAATATGAACAAACAACTTCCTGATGCTTATTTGTAGAGTTTGAACAGTTGTGGAGCTAAACATGTAAAGCTGGTCCTGAGGGTGGCGCTAGAGGAAAGAGGCTCATTGAATTGAAAGCGTCCATCAGGAACTTTCATCACAATCAGGTCTGTTTGTTGATAATATATCCAAGAGCCAAATTATGGACTCAACTATGCCCAATCAATTATCTTCTAATGTCAGGACATCAGTCACTTCTGGAGGTAAATACTGTCCTATAAAAACATCCCTGACAGACAGGTGGACACACAGACAGGTAAATATAGAGGTAAACAGACTTGGGGTGGTCGTGGGCGTAGAAAGGAGCTTGTAGGATTCCAGCAGGGAAGACGATGCCGTTCTTAGTGGGCATGTAGTAGGCATTAACTGTAGGAGGAGTCATACTCCACCTGGAGGAGGAGAGGGGGGAGGAGACAAGGAGAGGAGAGCAGAGGAGTTATCTTGTGGTCCCACCAGTCCGTCAAAAAGCCCAGAGGTCGTATTCACAACTACCCTTGAAATGTCTGAGCAGTTCCAGCCGAGGCGCTCGAAGGCTTCTCACGCAAACATCTTCAATTACACTGTGGATCCAGAGCAACGTCAACAACTTATTATCTGTATGAGACAAAGAAGTAACAACATGCTTGTATGTGTTGTCTTCTTCGCGTGTGTGGCCGGTTTGGGTGGCTCTGGATTTCAGTCATGAAAACATGCTTTCTGTTGACACAGTTGTAAAAGTCTTGTGTCGAGGTGGATTCCCTGACTGTGAGCAGGTCTCAGACTAAAGACCTACTTTTACACAGCAAATAGACGCCTTCTAACTCGGCCAGTTAGGAGAAAGTTAGAGCCTGAAGTTTTGTGAATACGACCCCTGATTAGATACGTATGTGTTTGTCAGTGTGTGATCATTGTGGGTGTGTATCACTGGTCTTCATCATTATTACTGGTCTTTGTTGGGAGTCTTCCTCAGCTGGTCGGCCATCACTCGCGATGAGAAGTTGTAGAAGTTCAACATGTTCTGGAAGAAGCTGTCGTCTGACACTTCATACTGAAACACAACACAGAATCAGTTATAACACATGTTTATGATGGTGATTAAAAGCAGGGGGCAGCAGAGCATCACCTGAACCCAAAACAATCAGCCGCTCTTCTGAATAACAAACTGAAACAAACACTTCCCTCATCGACCTGTCTGCCTGTTCTACCTGTCTGCAGATGAATGAGTGATGATTGACAGCCGTCACTCACCCCGTCATAAACATCATCCAGCTCTTTGGGGTCCAGGATGAATTCTGGGAAACCGATCATATCGTAGATTGCATCTGCCTAATGAGGGACAAACAAAGACAGTTAGACCAATCAGCAGTCTGCCCGCCTGTCTGTCCACTTGTCTGTCCACCTGTCTGTGTACCTTGTCTTTAGCAGCCTGTCTCGTGTGGTCGTCCATCCAGCTGAGTCGGTCCAGCGCTTCTTTAAACGCTGAGCGGATTTCGTTAATCATCTCCTCGGCCTGAGAGAGACAGAGGGACAGGTGATGAAGCAGACCAGACCTGGATCAGATCCAGGACCACCTGTCAGATTCTGATCATCCTTCCTTCAGGTGTAAACAACGCTGCGACTCACAATCTCTTTGCTGTGTTTGTCGAAGGTCGCCTTAACGAAGAGCGCTCCCAGAGCGAAGCCCAGAGTGTCGTCAGTGTTCCCAATACACGTCTGCCAGCGGGGGGTGCAGGACTGCAACAAACCACAGCCACTTACAACCAGCTACCATCCGCTGAAACCAGTGGCAGCCATTTGGTACCAGTTACAATCAGAACCAGGTAGAAGCAGACTAAAACTGATTACAGCCCGGTAGAACCATTTCAAAGTGGTGACTTCCAGTTAGAACCATTAAAACCAAAGAAGAAGAAATACTTGAAAGTTAAAGCTCCTGGTTATACAGTCATACCTGCTGTAGCAAAAGAAATAACTATATCAACAGCAGTACCAAGAGTAACAGTAGTACTTCTAGCAGTTAGAGTAGTCGAACTTGCAGTAGTAACAGTAGTAGTATGTGTAGTATAAGTACCTTCTTGGTCCCGTAGAGACTCTCCAGCAGTTTGTCCTGAGCGTTCTCGAAGCGTTGATCCAAACTGGCCACACTCTTCTGAGCCAGCGTCCACATCATGTAGTTATTCAACAGACTGAAGAGAGAGAGAGACAGACAGGCAGACAGACAGGTGGTCAGACCGGGGAGACTGATCGCACCGTATGTGACTGTACACTGAACGCTGCAGCGACAGACGATCAGTGATTGTCCTTCACCTGCGGTCCGTCTTGTTGATGAGCTCAGACACCTGCTGCAGGTACTCTCTGGCGTACAGGACGACAGGTTCAGTGTCGTTCAGTTCCAGCGGAGACAGAGAGGACGACAGGTAGTCCAACCAGTCGACGGCCGGAGCCAGCAGCTGCAACCCAGCAAAGACCAGACATTTAATACAGAGGAAGCAGAATAAAGTAACAGGCTGCAGACTCCAAACAGGGTCATTCAAACCTGGATGATCCACATGAAGGTGATCAGTTCACTATCTGCACAGTTTGTCCTGATGGTGGCGCCAGAGGAAAAGTCAGAAGGTAACTGAATCAATAGGCTTAGTTTCAGAAGTCGAGTACAAGTAGAATGAAATCAAATAAATACTGTATTGAATAGAACAGAATATATGCAGGTTCCACACAGAGACGTAAAGTACGCGCAGCTGGACAGTAAGAGGACAAAGTTCAAATCAAATGATCTCACTGGACCAAGTCTGTCTCTCAGTGTGTCTCTGTCTCAGTAATCCTCAGTGTGGGAGCAGACTGCACCACCCGGGGGGGGAGATGCTGGGATGAAAAACTGATCCCTGCTGTCTGCATCCGCTTCAAGGAGTCAAAAACTAAAACCTGGAGACTCTGCAGAGAGAAGACAGTCCGCACGTGGACGGATGGTTCCTGTGCTGTCAACATGTGACTGAAAGTTTGCTTACATTCATTTTGGTTCTTGTTCTAAACAGAAACCTGGAAAACAAAATCTGACCTGTTTCATTTCAGTTTGAAAGTTTCTTCATATAAAACATCAACACAGAGTTTAAAGTTCTTTGATGCAGAAAAATGGGAACCTGTTGTTCGGTTCTGTTTTGAGTCGATGTAATAAGAACAAAAAAGAACAGATGTGTCGGATTCATCAAACTCTCTTAACTGGATAAGCTTGTTGTAAATCACTTGTTTCTTCCTGATGAATGTCACCTGCAGATAGAGGGCGCTGTGAGCTGAATCACTGACTGAACAGCTGATGGTTTGTCTTTGATAGAAACAGCTGGTGTTTCTTAATCTTACTGGACAAATGGCTTCAAAACAGAGGAAGGAGCTGACCTGTAGAGGGCGCTCTGCTCCACACACATCTGACTGATGTCTCTGCTGTCACTTCACCTGCCTCCATAAACAGTGATGATAATATGTCCACTTTTTCATAAATGAATTCAGGACAAAAAAGAATCCACAAGATCTCAGCTGTGTTTATATAATAACCTCTTATCTAACCTCTCTCTCTCTCTCTCTCTCTCTCTCTCTGCCTGTCTCCCTCCCTCTCTCTCTCTCTCTCTCTCTCTCTCTCCCTCTCTGTCTGCCTGTCTCTCTGTCTCTGTCTCTCTCTCTCTCCTCTCTCTCTCTCTCTGTCTCTGTCTCTGTCTCTCTCTCTCTGTCTCTGTCTCTCTCTCTCCTCTCTCTCTCTCTCTTTCTCTCACTCTGTCTCTCTGCCACAGAGATGCAGGCACATAGCAACAGCTCTTGGCAGGCAACAGTTGCCATGGTGACCAGAAGCATCTGCATCCCTGAAGGATGGAGGGCTGCTGCAGCAGAGAGACAGAGAGAGAGAGAGAGAGGGAGAGAGAGAGAGAGAGAGAGAGAGAGAGGGAGAGAGAGAGAGAGAGAGAGAGAGAGAGAGAGGAGAGAGAGAGAGAGAGAGAGAGAGAGAGGGGAGGGAGAGAGAGACAGAGAGAGAGAGAGAGAGGGAGAGAGAGAGAGAGAGAGAGAGAGAGAGAGGGGAGGAAGATGCTAACATGCTGATGTTTAGCAGGTTCAGTGTTAAACCATCTTAGTTTAGCATGTTAGCACGCTAACACTTGCTAATTAGTACTGAATAAAGTCCAGGTGAGGCTGATGGGATTAGTTTTGCAGGTATTTGCTCATGAATCAAAGTACTGTGCTTAACCCGATGATGGCGCTATATGAAAAGTTATTACAATTCATCCTGAGGGGAACATGAACATCAGAACCAAATTTCAGTTTTCACCAAAGAAATGTGGTCAATCGTCGTCTGGTAAAAAAGACAGTGGCCAATCAAATACGAGCAAACACACATAGAGTCCTGCTACTTTTGCTGGCCATCTCGTCATCATGCTAGAAAAGAATTTAGCAGTTTGAAACAAATACAGTCAGTCTGTCTGTCTGTCTGTCTACTCAAACTGAACATCCTCTTCAACACACTTTCAGTGAGTCCCACACACCCAGACTTTCAGCGGACCACTCAGGTGATGTTACCCTCACCTGTAATTCAGCGATGGTGACCTTGTGGTAGATCTTCTCCTCGTCTCGCCGTTGGTCCTGTGGGACGGTGATGTTGGCAAGCGCCGTCTCAAACTCCAGAATCTGCTGCATCTGAAGCTGCGTGGAGCTCCTCTCTCCACCCAGCAGCATCCCCAGCTCCACCATGTAGTCCAGGTACGCCACCAGCACCTGGAAGACGGATCAATGTCTCGTTTCTCTCATCACATCTCTGTTAGAAAGTCAAAACTCTGAAGCTTCAAATCATCTAAACATACTTGAAGTAACTCAGCTTGTCTTCGGTGTATTGACACATCCCAGCTGTAACAACACACATCCAACCTTAAGAATTCTCACCTTCTCATTGGCTGTCTTGTTGAGGTAATAGTCTCTGGAGGGCAGGAAGAGCCCTGATTGGTCCACCTGAGCAGAGGAGAGAGGGAGCAGGTGAGTGCATCACAACCACAAATCATCGGCGCTGCTCTGGAGCTTTCAGTCGTATCATTAGTGGAAGAGTTGTTCCGACAGAATCATAGATGGACGCAAACTTCAATGGAAAAAATACAACTGAAGGAAATCTGACCAAAGGTTAAGTTGGTCAATGCAGATTCTTCTGCTTCATTTTAAATGTCACAGCTTGTTTCTGAATCCACAAACGTTCAGATTATTCAGATTTTCAAAGTGGTCTCAGACTAAAAGTGATTTGAACATTATACTTAAATCATAAAGTTTTGAATGGTTGATTAAAAGTCAAATATTTTTCTACATCAGTTTGCATTGCTGAACTGTCTGTAGTACTTCTTTGGTCTGGTTCGGTCTGGGATCTGCTTCCGGTTCTCAGTGGATCTGGTTCCGGTTTACCTGGATGACGTTGCTGTTGGAGTTTTTGGGATCAGCGCTGACTCCGACGCTGAAGAAAGGCTGAGCTCTGTACGGACCAGAAACCACCTTCAGAACCTCCATGAAGTTCTCCTTCTCCCAGGGACCCGTCATGTTCCAGCCCCCGATCTGCAGGAGGCAGAAACAGGTCCAGGAGTTCGTCACAGGACAAAGGACAGAACACAGCTTCATCTCTTCACATATGATTTGTCTG
Organism: Holacanthus passer; assembly: GCA_025331565.1. Classification (NCBI taxonomy): domain Eukaryota; kingdom Metazoa; phylum Chordata; class Actinopteri; family Pomacanthidae; genus Holacanthus; species Holacanthus passer. The sequence continues at coordinate 355,445 of JAFREQ010000163.1, read as the reverse complement.
CTGATACGGATCCTTGAATATTAGACTAAAAAAATCTGTTTTCATAACAACTTAAATCGACACCTTTGTCTTAACGTTACAGCAACGAATGGATTCAGGAAAAGAGGAGAGATGGTTCTAACTTGTTAGTCCTGATGGGAAAATAATGTTTACAGCTGCATTTCTCAGCCGGTTTCAACTCTCCGACAGAGGTCAGGTCAGAGGTCGGAGGTCAGTCTTAACTCATTTCATTAGACGGACCCTGCCGTCGGCACCTGAACGCTGACATTAGCTCGGACGAAACGGGGTTCTTTGTTGGAGTCGAACCACGTGACGCTGTTGTACCTGAGTGAAGCGGTTACCGTGGTGATGAAGTGAATCTGTTACCTTGGCGATGAGGTCTATGAGAGGCTGAGCTCCGAGCTCCTCAATCCTCTGTGTGTTGAGACAGGACAGGTAGTAGGACTGAGTCTTCCTCTCCGCCTCGCTGCTGCCGTTAAAAGTCCCGTTCTCTGCAAAACCACAACGACCGTCAGAGTTTATATTAGATTTCACCAAGGTGGAGAACAGGTGGAGAGGTGGAGAACAGGTGGAGCAGAGATCAGGATCGCAGAGTCTGGACGTTACAGACGAGGAGGAAACATCAGAACACATGACTCTACATAGCAAAGTTTCAGTCACATTTTCTCTGAAAGTCCCACAAAAATCCTGACAGAAGAACGTCCCCGTCCTCCCCGTCCTCCCCGTCCTCCATGACCTTCTTCAGTGTTTATAGCTGTAATTGATCCTCTGCTGTGTTTGAGTGTTGGTGAAGTGTCGCTCTGTATCTCTCCCTCTCGGCCAAAACATGTCGAGTTAAAGCTGATTATTGACATTTTCCAATCAAAGTTTCAGTTTCCGTCCCCTCACACGTGATTTTGACTTAAACAAAGTTTTTCATTGTTGGTGGTTTCTAAAATGTCGACAAACTTAAAAAGTTAAAAGCACAAAAAATGAATAATTGAGAAATTTTACATTTTATATTAAAGATACACAAATGTTTTATTAAACACTGAGTTAGTCTCTCCACCTGTCTCTCTCTCTGTCTCTCTCTCCACCTCTCTGTCTCTCTTCACCTGTCTCTCTCTCTGTCTCTCTCTCCACCTCTCTGTCTCTCTTCACCTGTCTCTCTCTCTGTCTCTCTTCACCTGTCTCTTTCTTCACCTCTCTGTCTCTCTCCACCTCTCTGTCTCTCTCTCTCTGTCTCTCTCCACCTGTCTGTCTCTCTCCACCGCTCTGTCTCTCTCTCTGTCTCTCTTCACCTGTCTCTCTCTCTCTCTCTCCACCTGTCTCTCTCTCTCTGTCTCTCTTCACCTGTCTGTCTCTCTCTCTCTCTGTCTCTCTTCACCTGTCTCTCTCTCTGTCTCTCTTCACCTGTCTCTCTCTCTCTCTCTCCACCTGTCTCTCTCTCTCTGTCTCTCTTCACCTGTCCGTCTCTCTCTCTCTCTGTCTCTCTTCACCTGTCTCTCTCTCTCCACCTGTCTGTCTCTCTCCACCTGTCTGTCTCTCTCCACCTCTCTGTCTGTCTCTCTCCACCTCTCTGTCTCTCTCTCTCTGTCTCTCTTCACCTGTCTCTCTCTCTCTCTCTCCACCTGTCTCTCTCTCTCTGTCTCTCTTCACTGAGAGCTGTCTGTTTTCTTTTTCTGGTTTTTCTCCACCTATTTTTTCAGCATTGAGTTGCAGTGTGTGTGGGAGTGTGTGTGTAATTTATTATCCGAGTGTGAGGTAAGACTCGTTCACTCCCGTTCTCCCCCTGGTCAACCCGGCGTCCAGGATCACCATCTCCAACGCTCCTCCGTTCATCAAGAACGAAGCGTTGGCCAAGGAACTGTCCCGGTTCGGTCAACTGGTCTCACCGATAAAAATGGTGTCTTTAGGCTGCAAGTCCCCGCAGCTGAAACACGTCGTGTGTCACCGGAGACAGGTGTACATGATCAGAAAAGACACGACAAGTGACTTGAACCTGTCCTTTTCTTTCCGCGTGGACGGTTTTAATTATGTTGTTTTTGCCACATCTGAGACTATGAAGTGTTTCGGGTGTGGAGCGGAGGGACACCTGATCCGCTCCTGCCCGGAGGGGGGGAAGGAGCAGCGGCCAGCTGCTGGCGGGGGGCCGAGGCCGCCCTCCGGGGCTCCGGTGGCCGCTCCGGCGGCCCCGGTGGCCCCGGCGGCCCCGGTGGTTGGCGGGGGGGGCGCGTCGCCCGGTGAGAGCGCACCGCCGCCCGAGGAGGGGGGTGCCCCCCCGCCTCCGGCTGTCGCCGCGGCGCCAGCAGTCGAGGCTCCCGTGAGTAGTGACCCCCCGGTGCTTCAGGTAGTGAAAACATGACAGTAAAGGATGTTAGAAAATCACTGAGGCAAAACAATCAAAAAAAAAGTACCAACAAACAAAATGAAAACACAACAACTGAAATAATTGAGGATGTGTTAATGGATGAAGAGCTGGATGATGAGTTCATGGTGCCATCACAAAAGAGGAAAAGCCAGGTTACTCAATCCAGAGTAAAAGCCAAAAAAGGAAAGGAAACTGAAGAAGAGAGTGACCTCAGCCAGGTGCAGGAGGAACAAATGTACTCCCCCGAGGAGATCAAAAAGTTCCTGGAGGTCACCAAAGGAACCAAGCTTCCTTCAGTTGAAGAGCATTTTAAAAACCTGAGGCTTTTTATTCGATCGGCACGACCCTTAACAAGGAAAACTGACAGCTCTGAACTTTTAACAGACCAAGAAATATACAGATTAAAAAAACTCATAGTCAGAGTAAGAGACCAAATCATGCTGGACAGTTATGACTTTTAAATCTAACTGCTTCTTTTATCTTCTGACTTGTTTTTTCGTTGTTGGTTTTATTCTCCTAACTCCACATATGTGTGATTTTAACATCAGCATTTTAAACCTGAATGGAGCCAGGGCTGATTTTAAACGAGCCACACTTTTTAAACTAATGGAGATGAAGAGAATAGACGTCATGCTAGTTCAAGAGACCCACAGCACGGAGGACATGGAGGCCGACTGGAAGAGGGCTTTTAACGGGGAGGTGGTTTTAAGCCATAAGTCCAGTCTGAGCGGAGGGGTGGGGATTTTATTCTCGAGGAGTTTTTTACCTTTAAACTATGAAGTAGAAGAGATCATTCCAGGTGTGCTTTTAAAAGTAAAAGCCAATTACGAGAATGTTGTTTTAGTGTTTTTAAATGTCTACGCCCCCACCAATGGGGTGGAGAGGATGCTGTTTTTAGATGTTTTATCAAAAACTATAGCAGACTGTGGTTCCGAGGATTTTATGTTTTTAGGGGGTGATTTTAATTGCACCACAAACCCTGCATTAGACAGGAATCATTCGGAACCACACCCAGCTTCTTCCCACAGGCTCAGACGGCTCATAGAAGAGCAGGAGCTGTCTGACCTGTGGAGGGCTTTTAACAGAAACACTAGACAATACACCTGGACTCATTCAAGGGGAAACTCTTTATCATTAGCCAGACTGGACCGTCTTTATTGTTTTAAACACCATTTTAACGTTTGTAAGAGGTGTTTTATCCAGCCTGTGGGTTTCACTGACCACTCCCTCGTCTCCTGCTCCATTTTTATTAAGAATGTCCGTTTTAAAAGCGCCTATTGGCATTTTAACACAGGTCTTTTAAATGACCAGGCTTTTAGAACGGCTTTTAATGCTTTTTTGGTTTTCCTACAGAGAGAGCAAGCCTGCCTTCTCCTGCCTCCAGCAGTGGTGGGACTTTGGTAAGACCCAGGTTCGCCAGTTGTGCCAGCAGTTCACTCGTGGCGTCACAAGAGACTTAGCCCGGAGAATGCAAGATCTGGAGAGTCAGGTAGAAGCTCTACAGTTTCTGTTTTCTTCTACAGGAAATCGAGGGCATTTAGACTCCCTCAAGTCCAAAAAGTCGGCCATAGCCAACCTGTTGGGCGTCTCAGCGCAAGGGGCTCTGGTCAGGTCAAGGTTCATGAACATCTCCCAGATGGACGCTCCCTCCCGGTTTTTCTTTGGGCTGGAGAAAAAGAACGGACAAAGGAAGATCATTCACTCTTTACGAACAGGTAGCTGCTCCGAAGTCTCAGACTCGTCTGAGATCAGAAAGTATGCTGCCGGTTTCTATGGAAACCTCTATAAGAGTGAGTGGTCAAGTAATCCAGATGTGCACAGCACCTTCTACAGAGATCTCCCTCAGGTGAGCGAGGAGGACAACTCCCTGCTGGCAGCTGATCTCACACTGGAGGAGATCACGAAGGCCGCAGGGAGCCTCCAGAACGGCAGAGCTCCGGGGATAGACGGCCTTCCTGCTGACTTCTACAAAGCTTTCTGGTCCGTCCTAGGGCCAGACCTACTAGAAGTATACAATGAAAGCATGAGGACAGGGAAACTGCCTCAGAGCTGCAGGAGGGCCGTCATCACCCTGCTGCCGAAGAAGGGAGATCTCCAGGACATCAAGAACTGGAGGCCGGTGTCCCTGCTGTGCACGGATTACAAAATCCTGTCCAAAGCTCTGGCCCTGAGACTAAGGGAGGTGATGTCGTCCGTCATCCACCCTGACCAGACCTACTGCGTGCCCAACAGGCTTATCAGTGACAATGTCACTCTGATTAGAGACATTTTGGACCTCTCCAGTTCATTGGCTGCAGACACTGGTCTCATTTTCATAGACCAGGAAAAGGCTTTTGACCGGGTTGAACACCAGTACCTGTGGCAGACTCTGGCTGCCTTTGGCTTCAACCCTGGCTTCATAGCCATGATCCGGGTTCTCTATGCTGACGTCTCCAGTGTCCTGAAGATAAACGGTGGACTGAGTGCCCCATTCGGCGTCCAGAGAGGGGTAAGGCAGGGCTGTTCTCTCTCAGGTATGTTGTACACTCTGGCCTTCGAGCCTCTGCTCCACAAGTTGAGAAAGAATCTTGAAGGTGTGATGTTCCCCCAGTGCCCTGTATCTTTTAAATTGTCGGCCTACGCAGATGATCTTGTTGTGCTTTTAAACACACAAAGAGATGTGGACATTTTAACTGATACTGTACGTGACTTTGGTTTTATCTCTTCTTCAAAGGTAAACTGGGGAAGAGCGAGGCTCTGATGGTTGGAGAGAGGCTGCGGGATCATCTCCGGCTGCCTGGAGGCCTCGTCTGGAGGAAGGGAGGGGTACATTACCTCGGGGTTTTTCTTGGAGACGAGACCCACAAAAAGAGGAATTGGGATGATTTGGTTGAGAAAATAAGGGGGCGCCTCTGTAGGTGGAATTGGCTCTTACATAAGATGTCCTACAGAGGTCGCGTACTAATCATAAATAACTTGGTCTTGTCCTCCTTGTGGCACCGACTAGCCTGTGTTGATCCTCCAGCCACTCTCCTGACAGAGGTACAAAGACTTTTAGTTGACTTTTTTTGGGGGGGCGGGATGCACTGGGTCCCACAGAGCGTCCTCTTTCTGCCAAAGGAAGAAGGAGGGCAGGGCCTTATTCATCTGGCCAGTCGGGGGGCCGCTTTCCGGCTCCAGTTCCTACAAAGGTTACTAACGGGGCCAGAGGACGTTCTGTGGAGACCTTTAGCCCGGTGCCTCCTGCTCCATTTTAACAGCCTGGGTCTTGGTTTTAATTTGTTTTTAATGAACACCAGCGTCATGAGGATGACATCTCTGCCTGGTTTTTATCAGAGTGTCTTTAAAGTCTACAGCCTGCTGCAGAAGAAACGAGAGGAGGAGGCGGGCTCGCTGCACTGGCTCCTGCAGGAACCGGTCCTGCACGGGACCAAGCTGGAGGGGCCGGCCTGGGGAGGGGTCACGCTGTCTGGGAGGCTGGAGAAGGCCGGGATCCTGACACTGGGTCAGGTGGTGGAGCTCGCTGGACCGAGGTTGGAGGAGACTCAACGTCTGGCAGAAAAACTCAACATCAAGTCAGCCAGACTGACAGAGCAGCTCCTCCAGCACTGGAAACACAAACTGAGCGGACACCAGTGCTCAATGCTGGAGGACCACCACGCAGACCAGCTGATCCCGGACCCTGAAGACCCCTTCCCACACATCTGTCTGCTTCCGAACCTGGAGGAGCTCGGCGGCCCCCTGTTGGAGTCGGTGCAGCCCGTCTCCCTGGAGTCCGCCTCCGGGAAAACATTTTATAGACTCATGGTGAAGACAGTGAACAGAAACAGACTGAATGGACAGACAGACACACCATGGAGGAGACATCTGGGACTGTCCCCAGATGTCAAACCGGCCTGGAGATCATTATACAAACCTCCTTTGACCAAGAGGCAGGCAGATCTCCAGTGGAGGATCCTCCATGGCATCGTCGCCTGCAACTCTTTTGTGTCTGTTTTTAATGCTGCAGTCAGAGACACCTGCCCGTTTTGCCACCTGAGAGAAACTGTGTTTCATTGTTTTTATGACTGTCAGCGGCTTTTAACCCTGTTTCTGTTTCTAAAAACTGTTTTTACCATGTGTGGAGAGGATTTTAATCAGCAGGTTTTTATTTTTGGTTTTAAATACACTCGCCATCATAAAGAAAAGTGCCAGTTTTTAAACTTTGTTTTAGGAACGGCAAAGATGGCAGTTTACATGAGCAGGAAGAGGAAGGTGGAGGAAGACGGGGCCATTGAACCAAAACTCTTAACAGTCAACATGATCAAAGCCAGACTGCTGATCGATTTTAACTTCTACAAAGCAAACAATGACTTTCTTTCCTTTCAGCAGTTCTGGTGTTTTAAAAACATTTTGTGTTCTGTAAAAGAAGGAAACCTCGTTTTCAGTGACTGGCTCGTGTAGTGTGTGTATATTTATTTATTTATTTATTTTATTTATTGCCATGTTTGGTATCTGGAGGATGAATATTCCTGTTTCTAATGTAGTAATTTTGATTGGTGTTCATGGTTGTTTTTTTTGTGCATCCGTAAGCCAGCGATGAATAAAAGCTGTGTTTAAAAATCTCTTCACCTGTCTCTCTCTCTCTCTCTCTGTCTCTCTCCACCTGTCTGTCTCTCTCTACCTGTCGTACCCAGCAGGTGTTTGAGCAGGGCCTGGTTCTGCTCCCAGATGCTGTTGAACGTCGACCAGCGAGATCGTCCGTCAGGCAGCGGATTTTTCCTCATCCAGCCTCCGCAGGCGAACTGGTAGAAGTCGTGACACGGGTCGGCGCTGCGGTCCATCGCCTCCACCATCTGACTCGCCACCGTCACGCACGCCTCAGACAGGCACAGGCCGTGGCCGCTGTCTGCACGGCATCATGGGAGAGAAAAAAAGTGAGGGTGAACCGGAGGGGTCAGAAAACTGAAGAGGACTCACTAAAGCTGCTGGAGGTGTTTTACATGCTAGAATATAACGTCGTGGGAGGAGACGAGAGAAGAGAAGGAAAGAAGGAGGTAGAAAAGGAAAGTATAAGAAAGGAAAGGAAAGGGTAAGAAAAGAAGTGAGGAGATAGAGAAGGTAAGAAGGACATAGGGAATGAAAACGATGGGTGGAGGCAGCAAAGGAAAGGAAATAGGAGGCAGAGATAGACAGGCAGGGTATGATATTCAAATAAAATAAAAATAAAGGAAAGGAAACGAGGAGGAATTTAAGAAGAGAAGACAAAGAGGACACTGGGAAGCAGGGAAGGATGGGTGGGGGTAGGAAATGAGGGGAAATGAGAGGAAAGGAAAGGAATGTAGAGGTAGGGAATGAAATGGGAAGGAAAGGAAAGACATGGAAAGATGATAAAAAAAGAAAAGGAGGTGGCAGAGAAGGAAAGGTGGGGGTAGGAAAGGAAGCGAAGGAAAGGGGAGGCGATGAAGGATGAGTGAGGACAGGAAAGGAACAGAAAGGAAACAAAATAAAGAAGAAAGGACGACACAGAGAAGGAAAGGAGGATGCAATGAAGGATAAGGTGGGGAGGAAAGGAGGAAGGAGAAGTGTAAAGTGGGAGTATGAAAGGAGAAGCAGAGAACAAAAGGAGGAGGTGGAGAAGGAAAGGCAGGGATAATAATCCTCCATGGAACAGAAAATAAAGTAGGAGGCAGACAAGAATAGATCAGCAGGAGAGATGCAGAAAGGAAACAAGGGGAGGAGGCACAGAAGGAAAAGATGAGCTACAGGAGGATGTGCAGGGTTAATAAAGGAAAGGAAAGGAGGAGATAGAGGAGTGAAGAAGCAGCTGGAGGAGGAAAAGAAGGAGGCAGGTGTCGATGTCTCGATGTTACCTGAGCTGAATCCCAGTCCCAGGACCAGCAGGCAGGCCAGCAGAGCCAGGAGGGCGGCCAGCAGCAGGACGGACAGCAGAACCTCCAGCTGAGTCCTCCTGCCCAGAATGTCCACGCCCCCCTTCCTGAAACCCACCTGAGACACAGGGACACAGAGACAGAGTGAAAACAAACAACCGGAACTTTCTACCTAAATCCTCTGATCATCCTCGGTGCCCGGTTTGTCCAGAAAACCTCAGCAGGGAATTAAATTGGACATCTGAGCTCCTCAGCTCATCTCAAGACAACCAGACAACTCCTTCTGTCAGGACCAGAGACCAGGACCAGAGACCAGGACCAGAGACCAGAGACCAGAGACCAGGACCAGAGACCAGGACCAGAGACCAGGACCAGAGACCTGCTGGTGAATCCAGAGCTTCACCTTCAGGATGAGATCCTGGACTACATGGGACAGAAACTCCCTCCAGACCTGAGCTGAACACTGTGCTGTTTCCCAGCTGAGAGCTGTGGCCTCAGTATCACTGACGCTGCCCTCGGTTTCTCCTCCAGAGACCTGACATTTGTTGGAGCCCAGTTTGTGGCTGGCAGAGCTCCAGACCCCCTGCTGCTCCTCCCTTTGTGGCTGCCGGACCCACACGGCGTGGCCCCATTTTGTGTTTTTACTCTGAGCCCCCCAAGGTCTGGCTCCAGGAGTGAGCTCAGGACCCTGTCCAGGGATCTAAACCTCTCTGAGTCCAGGAGGCGACTCACTCTGGGAGACTCTGACTTTCTGTCTTTGTCTCTTCTTTCTCTGTTCTACCTTTCTGTGTCTTCTCCTGCCTGCGTGTTTGATGCGTTCACTGACCTCCACTCTGTCAGGAGACGAGGCCGCCTCAGCCGGAGCGTCCGACCCTTCCTCCTCCTCCAACGTAGCTCGCTTGTAGCTGGACATCTGTGGAGAGAGAGAGACAGGATATGATCATCATATGATCATCGACCTACACAAACAAGGTCAATCAGACCGTCCACAACCCTGGACAGGACAAGTGGTGCGGACAAAGGATGGACGGCATGAAACAACACCTGAGTGTCAGTGCTGCCAACGAAACAGTCCTTTGTTTCCCCACATTCAGAAATATATGAATATAGAATATAAATAGAATCGGATCGATGCTCGAGCGCCACCACATAGTCAAACACCTCGACGTCTTCTCCAGGGACTGAGTCAGGCTCGGTAGGTCTTCAGGTGTCTCTGGTGTTTGACACTGTTTTTTGCTAATGAGCAAATCCTGATGTTGGCTCAAAGCACCTCCGGGTCAAAGTTCACGGCTGCAGACTGAGTCTAGTTCAAACTGAGTGTGTCTGTCGTTTTGATGAGCTGTGAACCCGATGATGGCGACGGTGTTAACCTGTGTACTTCACTCACTGTTGTTCATATTGATCGCTGTACTTTTCAGTATGTATTATTCATTGACTGCTGTTTGTGAGCCAGAACGTTCCTCTGAGACCCGACGGCTCGACTCCAGACGTCTGATTCAGACGGACATTCGGACGACAGGAAGGACTGAGGTTCGACGCTCAGACTCTTCATCATCTTTTCTCATATAAAACTCTATAATAGATCGGCTCCTCTTCTTCGTGCAGCCCTGAGCATCGAGCTCTGTGATTGGCTGTTAAACACCACAGGAAACAGAAATAACACCGTGGACAGCGAATCACATGTTTCTGTCTCGGCTTCACATGTAACTGAAACAGAATCAGTCTCACTTTTACAGTCAGACACTGAAATGATGTGGATTCTGTCGGACAGAACCTCCCAGGAAACAGTGAACCGGCGTTTTTAAAGTCCAGTTTCAGTCCAGATAAAACAGGTTTGGTTTGGACAGAGTCGGGCTAATAGCTCCCCCTGTTTCCAGTCTTTATGCTAAGCTAAGCTAAGCAGCTGATCCACACATGAGAGTAAATGAGTGTGAACGTCAAACTCTCAGCAGGAAACAGAAGAAGATTTCACTGAAGCGTTGGTCGGATGAAAAAGGACAGTTTATGAGCTGGGAGAAGAAAACGAGCTCTGTTCAGTTTCTCTTGTTTTTTTACTGAGACAAAAACAGAAACAGATTCTGTAACATGGATTTAAATCAGACCTGAGTTATGTGGAGAAAGAAAAAAGCTCTTTGTCAGGATGAACTTCTCCGTTCACATGATGTTGTAGCTGATGGTTTCGTGTGTGTGTTGAAGCAGAGCGGCGTCACGTCAGGACCGAGGCTCAGCATGAGGAGATATTTAACTGTGATCAAATAAATCTGCACTTCCTCTGTTTACACTCAGCTCCTCTCTCTCTCTCTGTTCTGTCTCGGTGTCTCTCTGCCCCCCTCCCTCACTCATTGTGTGGCAGAAATATAAACAGTGCAGCTCCACCCTGCAGAGAGCAGCACACACTGATCCTGGATCAGCCACAAACACTGTTTATCAGCTCAAACAGCTGCAGAGTTTCACATCGTTTCACCACAACAGCAGCTCGAACACACTGATGCTGCTGTGTTAGCACGGTTAGCACGGTTAACATTACAGTCGTCTGCTGGCGTCCAGATCAGACGCGGAACTGATACTTTGGTCCACAGATGGATCCTCGTGACTCTGGTGACCTCTGACCTCCATTTCTGTCTCCTTTCATCTACAACATATGGCCAAAAGTATGTGGACACAGTGCTACATCCTCAGTGTCTCACCCTTCCACTGAAGGGAGACGTTAATGCTGCTGTGATCACTGAGGTCATGTGATCCTGAACATACAGAGACACATCTGGGACCGCTGGGGAAGAACCCCCCCGTCCAGCACCTCTGTGAAGAACTGGGAGACAGAACGTCTCACCCAGCATCAGCCTCACTGTCAGTCCTGGTCTGTAGGGGGGACACGTCCTCTGAGACTCTGCAGTCTCACTGTCCTGCTGCTGCTGTCTGATGGTCCTGCAGGAAACTAAAGGTTTCCAACTGCTTCCTTCCTGACAACCCTCAGTGAAACCTGCCTGTCTCTCTCTCTCTGTCTGTCTGCCTCTCTCTCTGTGTCTCTCTCTCCGTCTGTCTCTCTCTCTGTGTCTCTGTCTCTCTCTCTCTGTCTCTCTCTGTCTGTCTGTCTGTCTGTCTGTCTCTCTCTCTCTCTCTCTCTCTCTCTCTCTGTCTCTCTCTGTCCCTCTGTCTCTGTGTCTCTCTCTCTCTCTGTCTGTGTTAGTGTCTCTCGCCCGGCTCTGTTCTCTTTAATTGATGACGCACACAGAGGGGGAGCGGAGGGGGGGTGGGCGAGCAAGGTTGCTTGGAGACGGGAGTGTGTGTTATATCTCTCTGTAGAGGGTGATGTCACTGTGTGTGTGTGTGTGTGTGTGTGTGTAATTAGATAATGTGTGTGAATCATCTCCTTTGAGCTCTAATGGAGTTCACTGCAGCTTATATAACATCTGTCTGTCTGTCTGTCTGTCTGTCTCTGTTCTGGCTGTGAAATCTGCTCTTTTGTCCCCTCACAGCCTCCGTACTCTAAACACTGACCTCACACACAAACACGTTTAGGAAAATACCACCACGATAAGGTGGATATCTGTTAGCCTAGCTTAGCACAAAGACTGGAAGCAGGTGGAAACTATTAGCACCATCGAAAGAAAAAAAAATCCACCTCTAAAGATCGAATATTAAAAGCCACTAAAACTAAATTTCTATTTCTCTGTTTGAAACATCCCAACTATAAGAAAAGAACGTCGACACACAGAAGAAAAAGTGAAAGTACTGAAATAAAAATGTGTCAAGACAAAATGAAAAAAATGTATGTGGACAGCAGAAAATGTTGCCAACACCCAAAAACATATGTGAGAGCAGAAGCACAACAAGTATCTGAAGATCATTCAAAGAATTTGGAAAGAAAAATCTCTGTGAACATCTGAGTGTTGACATTCAGTCGTTTCTCACAACTCATTTTATGAATCTTTCAGCTCAAACAAACGTGTCTAACGTTTTTCCTTCCAGCAGCAGATTGTTCTTAAAAGTTTAACTCTCTTCTTCTTCTGCTCTGCTCGTCTGTAGATCAGAGGAATATTGTGAAACCATCAGCACCAAAGGTCAAAAGCTCCACAGGGAACCTTTCAGTAAATATGAAGAGCGATAAGTTTGGACTGAAGACTCGACTGTAAACATCTGACGGCGGCTGGAAACGGCGAAAAGGTCACATTAACAACCAAAGAATTTGGACCGCCATTGTCTCCACAGGTCCGTCCACTGAGAGACGAGCTGAGAGGAACTGAAGAGGACAGACGGGACGCTCCACCTGCAGCTCCGACCACGACAACATCTCCACCTCCCGTCGCCGAGGCGACATCATCAGTCCCAACAGCTCCTCTGGGACACAAAAACCTCCTCAAAGACAAGACACCTCCCCCCACCTACAGTCCCCTGACACGCCACCTGATTCACTGCAGCCCCCCTCCACCCACCTCCACCCACCTCCACACTCATTAAACCAGCAGAGACCAGCCTGAGTGCTGCACTCTGAAACCACTGGAGCTTCCAGAGGAGGGAGGTGATGATGATGATGATAAATGATGATGGCGGTCATGAGGAGGATGATGATGATAATGATGATGATGATGATGATGAAAATTAAAGATAAAGAGCTGAGTCTGTTGCTCGGATGAAAACTAATGACAACAATAACGTTTAAAAAGAAGATGATGATGAAGATGAAGGTCAGACATAAACAGTCGGGGCAGCGGCCGCAGTGGTCGGGGGGGCTTTGGTTTGTTTTGTTGCTCAGATGGAAACTGGGCGTCTTAAGACAGGAAGTCACAGAGCTGCAGACAGGAAACAGTAAACCCTGCCCAACCCAACACACACACACACACACACACACACACACACACACTCTGCCAGCTCACTGTGACTTTGGGAATGTTCACACAATGAAATTAAACAAAATCAGTTGTAGAAAACATGAATTTATGGATCAACTATTGTGATGATGGATTCATCGTTAAAATCACTTTACGATTAAAAAACAAACAAACTCTGATTCCAGCTTCTTAAACGTCTCAAATTTTCTGCTTTTCCATGTTTTATTTCCCAGTAAACTGAATCGGATAAATGATTTGGACAAAACAACTGAAGACATTTACATCTCTGCGTCTTCACAGATTTCGATCACGATCAGAAAACCTTCAGGAATCAGAGGTGATGAACCACTTTTTGGACTTTTTACTTCACTACATTTATTTGATAACTTAAGTTATTTTGTAAATTCAGATTATTAATACAAAATATAACTAACTGATCAATTACAATTTATTGTTAAAGATTGAACCTCCCAGCAGAATATGAAGTCGTTAATCTGAGCTTCAGCTGCTGCAACATGAAAGTGATGAAACACCAATGATCAATAATTAGAATACATCCATCCATTATCTGTACGTCTGTATGCCGCTTGATCCTCTGCAGGGTCGCGGGGGGCTGGAGCCTATCCCAGCCGACTTAGGGCGAAGGCAGGGGACACCCTGGACAGGTCCATCGCAGGGCCACACACAGGACAAACAGCCAAGCACACTCACATTCACACCTACGGACAATTTAGAATATTCGATTAACCTCAGCATGTTTTTGGACTGTGGGAGGAAGCTGGAGTGAAAACCCATGCTGCACAGGGAGAACATGCAAACTCCACACAGAAGGATCCCGGGCGTCAGCCCCAACTAGAATACATATGATTCTGAAATGAGTCATTCTGCATAATAAGTACTTTACTTTTGGTACTTTAAGCATATTCTGACTTTAATATTTGTCCTTTCACTTAGGTAAAGTTTTGAATGTAGGACTTGTGGCAGAGTGTTGCTACACCGTGGTATTAGTACTTTTACTTAAGTAAAAGGTACTTCAAAGCAAAAAGTACTTCTCTCACCCGACATCAACTCAGTGCCAAAGAAAACATTTCATCACAGCTTACAAACAGACAGACAATCTGGATCAATCAGAACTTTATTGAACCTTCAACCTTTTAGAAGTCGAGTTTATCTCATGTCGGGTTCAGACTAAAAGCAAAGACGGCAGGTGAGTCGATTCTGAAGTAAATCACACATTGTTCATTTGACCTTTGTTTGAAGCTGCCTGTTTTTATAAGTGATGGAGTTCGAAGAAAAGACTGTTTCTCTCTCACTGAGGTAAATAAAAGGCCTCTTTCTAAGCAGTTCGTTCCTCCGAATCAACAGTGGACGAAGATCAGCTGACGGCAGCTGCTTCCCTCCGAGATCAACAGTAACTCAGTTAGCGTTAACAGCCTCAGATAAAATCAGCTCGACTGAGATGAGTCAGAGCGTCTCATCTGAAACAAACCAGGAATAGTCACATATGTCCACTACAGTGAACCGTCCACCTTAAATACGACAGACTTTTCCTTCAATCTAAAATCAACCAGAATAATCAGCAAATACACGTAATGTTCCTTTAACGTTTCTCTGTAACACTGTGCAGAAGAAAACGTCTGATTATTTAACTGCCTGTAAAAGCAGCTGATCGGAAACAGAGATCTGTCTCCAGGATTTGGTTTAAATGGATCATTTCCTTCGAGGAAATTTGTCCTAATTACTGAGCTCTTTCCAGGAAACTTGTAAGAAAGTTATGAGGAAGTTCAAGACGTGTAAAATCAAGTGTTTCTGTTTGCTCATTTTTCTATGTTCAAATCCTTGGAGATGTTCAGAGAACAGTCTGGTTTGGTGAGTTCAGGAAACAACAGGTTGATCCTGATTCCTGCAGACTGCCTGAGGAGACGAGCTCAGGGGACACGGAGTCCTCAGGTTGACTGACGTTTGATTTGATGTCAGTTCACACAGGCTCATATTTCCGATCGATCAGACAGTCGGTCGACTCAACCGGTGTTAATTGTTGTGATTGGACGATGTGAGAGCAGTAATGACCAATCAGCTTCTTCCTTCTACTTAAACTTCTTGTCACAAATTACAAATGGTACTTTGATGTCAAGTGTTTCGTAACACAGATCGTACAAACAGGAGACAGGAGGAAAACCATGAAACAGTCTGAAAGCTCCTGCTCAGACTGAGACAGCTGTCCGTACAGAGTTAGTAGTCAAGTACTATGCACAGTACAATTTGAGGTACTTGTACTTTAATTGAGTCTTTCTCCTTCTGCTCCACATCTCAGAGGGAAACCTTGTACTTTTTACTTCAACACATTTATCTGACAACTTTAGTTACTTTACAAATTCAGATTTTTACACACAAACACATGAAGAGTCTAAAATCTGATGTTTTGTTATAAATCAAACTCCAACAGTTTAAACAAGTGCAGCTGAAACTGTTAGTCCATTAATCAATGAGTCGATTGACAGAAACTTAATGATCAACTATTTTGATAATCATTAAAGTCATTTTTCCTGTAAAAACATTTGATGGTTCCAGATGTTCAGTTTTTCCTTCGACTGATTTGATGATTTGAATGTGTGTGTAACAGTTTGGAGGTTTGGACTGAAACCAGCATTGTGACGTTGTCACTTTGGATCAACGTGACATTTCTCACTGTTTTCAGGACTTTGGTTTGGTTTTCCTGGACCTTGGATTCGGATTCTCGCCTGTTGGATCTGTTTGCACTGTCTCTCTTGAACATATCTTTCTGGTCCAATTCTGAAGCTTTTGGTTAATAAACTGCTTCGACCTGCTGCTTCCTCTCGTTTCGTTGTGAAACCACATTCAACCTAAACAATGAAAAAAACCTGAAGCTGCTCAAATGTATTTCCGGATAAACACACTGTTTAAACACGGAGTCTCTTCCTTCTGACACCGAACCTGTTCAGTACCGTATCGTTCGCGTCTGTTTGTCCCGTTCAGCTGCTTCATGGGTTTTTTTCTCTGGTTCTGATTTACATGTTCATCGATGTTATAATGGCTCATTTAACATCTGGCTGAAAAAACTGTTCTTGATAAAAATATCTCAAAGTTTAAAGCTGACCGTCTGTTTCACAGTAAAGGTCATTAAATTAAAATGCTTTTATAGTGAAACAGGAAGTGAGATCGAAGCATCAAGAGCAGCTGATGATTATTTCCATCATTGATTCATCATTTGGCCGATAAAATGTCTTCATGTGTCTCTTTGTTTGATCAACAGTTGAAAACACAAAGAAACTGAGTGAACTAACAAACCTGTGAATAAAATGACTTAAATGATGAATCGATTACCGAAAACTTTCAAACTGTTTCAGCTGCACTGAAAACAATTCAACTCATTTCTGTTAGTTTTGTTCTGGAAGCTTTTTCTCTTTTGTTTGAAGATACAAACACAGATTTACTGAAACAAACTGAAACGAACTGAAACTGAAACAAAAACTCTGATGGAAGAAACTGAAAGATGGAAGACGTCTTTATTAATTCCATATTATTGTTGGTTCATTTATTCCATTTTGGTTTTGTCTTCGACTGGTTGAGTTTCTCTTCGCAGTAAAACTGCAGCAACGTGTTTTTCCTCCTTTAAAAAGATGAAGACAGTTTTTTATTGTCTGTTTACAGGAAGTTTCTTCTTCTGTGGCTCAAAAGATCTCAGAGAAAAATCTGAACTCAGACTCAAAACATCTGCATGATATGATCAGGTCAGTGATCAATCAGCCTGTTTGATCAGTGACGTCAGCAGGAGGTGGAGGCTGATTTCAGGCCTGAAGATGTTTCTGAGAGCACACACACACACACACACACACACACCTGTGTGCAGTTACAGCGTCAATCAGAGCAGCCTGTCAATCAAAACAACAGCCAATCAATCACAGTGATTGACAGGTGATCAGCTGCGCGTGGGCGGCCTGTCACGCGTCCATGCGCGTGCACGGTGTGGGTATGTGCATGTTTAGCGTGCGTGTGTGTGTGTGTGTGTGTGTGTGTGTGTGCACTCACCGTGTTCCGGAGCTCCTGCAGCGCGACGCTCATCCTGCAGCTCCGTCGCCGAAAACAGAGCTACCGACGGCCGCTCCGCCGGCCCATCCTCCCGGCTGTCCCCGCCTGTCTGTCTGCCTGTCTGTCTGTCCCCGCCTGTCTGTCTGTCTGTCTCTGTGTCTTCTCCTCCTTTTGTCCCTGCAGCAGCAGCGGCAGGCTTCAGGTTTTTCTCTCTGTCTCTCTGACTCCGCCCAACATCCAGGCGCCTCTTCCTCTCACAAACAAACACACCCCGAGACACAGAGCGGTGACGTCATCCAGCCGGCCCTACGTCACCTCCTCCAGCTCGTCCGCGTGTCCGTCATCAGAAAATCAGCGGTTTCATGTGTGATGATGAAAATGTGAAGGAGCGTTTTTCTCTGAACTCTTCAATCGATCATCATGAAGAGAAAAGAGAGAAAAGACAAACTAAAATCAGTGGAGATGAACTGATGCTTGGTTTTTAATTAACTGAATGTAAATATAGATGTTTTACATTAATAGAAATTCAACATAAAAATTCTGCTTCTCATTCTCAGACATGAGCTGTTTTGAAGTGTTGAGTCACATTAATGGAGTTCTACAGATTTCCCAGCATGCACTGAGAGACCTGATGAAAATCCTCAGCGAGAGAAACAGAGTGGATTAAAATATAAAAATATAAAACCATAAATCAATATTAATTAAAACTACATACAAGAAGTGAGAAAACAGGAAAGAAAACTCACTCTAAATATTTTGCATTTGACAGGAAATGTCTTCAGTGTTTAGAGCTTTTCTGAATGAATGAATGTTTAATATTCATGTGTCTGAAGCTCCACACTTCACCTTCAGAGAACAAGAGAAACAAAGAGATCGAGTCAAACACACCGAACTAATGAAACAGATTTCTAATAAAGTTCACTCAGTGATTCAGCTGAGACGCAACAGACTCAGTTTCTGTTTCCTGGATCATGAGGTAAAGTTCAGCTGGATCCAGTTCAACGTCCTCCACCGTCTCTGCACAAAGAAGCTGAGAGCAACGTACTGGTTCCACTGGTTCCACTGGAGTCAGTCAGCAGAGGAGGAAGAAGACGAGACGAGCTCTCCATCAATGTCAAAGTAAAAGTCCTGCAGGAGGAGGAGGAGGAGGAGGAGGTCCTGCAGGAGGAGGAGGAGGAGGAGGTCCTGCAGGAGGAGGAGGTCCTGCAGGAGGAGGAGGAGGAGGAGGAGGTCCTGCAGGAGGAGGAGGAGGAGGTCCTGCAGGAGGAGGAGGTCCTGCAGGAGGAGGAGGAGGAGGAGGAGGAGGAGGTCCTGCAGGAGGAGGAGGAGGAGGAGGAGGTCCTGCAGGAGGAGGAGGTCCTGCAGGAGGAGGAGGAGGAGGAGGAGGAGGAGGTCCTGCAGGAGGAGGAGGTCCTGCAGGAGGAGGAGGAGGAGGAGGTCCTGCAGGAGGAGGAGGAGGAGGAGGTCAGGCTGAGGGGTCTCTGGTCCCACATGAATCTTAATAAGAGACTGTGAGGCTGAAAACAGGAAGTAGGGAAAAAACACTGTTCACTGTTCAAACTCTCCAAAATTTCACTAAATGAAAGAGAGAGAAAAATCCAGAAACTGAAAACAGGTTTGTTTATCTTTTTTCTTCTTTTCTCTCCATGAATCCTGTGTCAACCCCTCAGGTTTATCTGTGACCTCTGGAGGGGCCCGACCCCTCAGGTTGAACCACTGGACTAAACCAGCTGACTGGATATAAAGTAGTTCAGACTAGCGCCACCTGGAGGCTCCAACAGGAAAATGCTGCTCTGACATTGATGCTTCAGGATCAACAATCTGAAAATGTGACAGAGAATCAGACACAGGAGACGTTTTACTGCTCAACCAGGACTTTACTACATGAGGACGACAGTACTGCAGTACTGATATATATATACATATCAGATATCGAGATAAAACCAACAAACTTCTCCTTTAACAAAATTAAGATCCATCAGGTTTTTATTACAGTTTAATGTAAGAATGACTCAGTTCTTCATTCATGAAATCAAACATCATCACGTGGTTGAATTTTAAATCATCGCTGAACTTCCTCCTCTTGCTTTCATGAATGAGTTTAAATGAATGTTTCTGTCCTGTTCTGACATTTTATCTTAAAACAACCTTAAAAACAGCAAACAACTGAAGTTTTATCTGACTTGATCCTGATTCAGTGAAATGATGGTCAACAGCTCCCCCTGCCGACCACAGGTGCACACTACATGTAAACCAATCAAACGGTCATTAACTCTAATAATGATTCCAATAATTAACCTCGGGCTGTAAAACCTCCGAACAAACAGCAGCTGGTTGGATTCAAAGTTAACAAACTACAAACCAAAGCTTCATTTTCCTGTTTGAGTGAATTATTTCAAAATTGAACAGCTGCTTGTTTTATACCGAGACTCGGTCCAGAACTCAGCGCTCATGTTGTAGTTCAGTGTTTGTCCAGCAGAGGGCAGAGCGACATAAAAGGACGAACTGTGAACATCTGCTCACATCTGATTCTCTTCATCCCTGACTGGAATCATCACCCTCCTCCTTTTCATCCCTCCTCCTCTTCATCACCCTCCTCCTCTTCATCACCTCCTCTTCATCACCTCCTCTTCATCACCCTCCTCCTCTTCATCCCTCCTCCTCTTCATCACCCTCCTCCTCTTCATCACCTCCTCTTCATCACCTCCTCTTCATCACCCTCCTCCTCTTCATCACCCTCCTCCTCTTCATCACCTCCTCTTCATCACCCTCCTCCTCTTCATCCCTCCTCCTCTTCATCACCTCCTCTTCATCACCCTCCTCCTCTTCATCACCCTCCTCCTCTTCATCACCTCCTCTTCATCACCTCCTCTTCATCCCTCCTCCTCTTCATCACCTCCTCTTCATCACCCTCCTCCTCTTCATCACCTCCTCTTCATCACCTCCTCTTCATCCCTCCTCCTCTTCATCACCCTCCTCCTCTTCATCCCTCCTCCTCTTCATCACCCTCCTCCTCTTCATCACCTCCTCTTCATCACCCTCCTCCTCTTCATCCCTCCTCCTCTTCATCACCCTCCTCCTCTTCATCACCCTCCTCCTCTTCATCACCTCCTCTTCATCACCCTCCTCCTCTTCTCCTCCTCTTCATCACCTCCTCTTCATCACCCTCCTCCTCTTCATCACTTCCTCTTCATCACCCTCCTCCTCTTCATCACCTCCTCTTCATCACCCTCCTCCTCTTCATCCCTCCTCCTCTTCATCACCTCCTCTTCATCACCCTCCTCCTCTTCATCACCCTCCTCCTCTTCATCACCTCCTCTTCATCACCCTCCTCCTCTTCATCACTTCCTCTTCATCACCCTCCTCCTCTTCATCACCTCCTCTTCATCACCCTCCTCCTCTTCATCCCTCCTCCTCTTCATCACCCTCCTTCTTTCCTTCTTCCCTTTTCTCTTTCTTGTTTTCCTCTTCGCTTCCTCTCTTTCCTTTAGTTCCTTTTTCCTTCTCTTCTTCCTCTCCACCTTTTTTCCATCCACTTTCTCTTCTATTTTTTCCACACTTTCTTCTTCTTTCTTCTCATCCTTCAATTTCTTTCTTCCTCTCTTCTGCTTTCCTTCTTCCATTTTATCATTTTCCCTTCTTTCACTCCCTCCTCTCCTCCTCTTTTCTCCTCTGCTGGTTTTCTTCCCTCCTTCTTTTTCGTCTTCTGTCTTTTCTTCTCTTTCTTTCTTCCAGTCTTTATTTCTTTTGCTTACTTTCATTCTTACTTTCTGTCTTTTCTTTTCCTAGTTTCCCTTTCCTTCATTCTTTTGTTCCCTTCATTCTTTTGCTTCCTTCATTCTTTTGCTTCCTCATTCTTCTCTTTCTTCATATCTTCTTCATCCGTTCATTTCTTTCTTCTTACATTTATTTTTTTCTCATTTCTTGTCTTCTCTCCTTCCACTCTTTTTTCTTCCTTTGTTCTTTTTGTCTCTTTTCTCTTAATGAATTCTCATTCCTTCCTTTTTCTTGTCTTTTTTTGTCAACTTCCTTCCTTCATCCCTTTATTTTAACATTTTCTCCTCATTCCTCCTCTTTCAGTTTTTCCATCTTTTTCCCCTTTCTTTACTTCCTCTCCTTGTCATTCATTTGCTCTCATTCTCCGTCTCTGTCTTCCTCCCTTCTTTTGTGCATATGAGGAAAACGGACGGCAGAAGAAAAGAGGAAGCAGTGAAGGAGAGAAGTGAAGGAGACGAGGAGCTTCAGAAGGCAGAGAAGGATGAAAGTCAGTCACCTTGTCGTTCAGACTCTTCAGGCTGAAGAAGAAAAACAGCAGCTGTTGGTCTGAATGAAGATGAATTTTCTTTTCACTCGACTTGAATTCAGATCAAAATCATCAGCGTCTCACATTCAGACGACGTCAAGTTTTTATTCTCAGAGACGAAAGCACCTGCAGGAGCGACGACAGGAAGCTGAATCATCGTCGCTCACCAAACCACAGCTCCTGTTTTCAGGCTCAAAAGTCATTTAAAACTCTGATCTTTTATCCTTCCATCATTTTTTGCATTTCTTTCTTCCTTTGAACACAAACAATAAAAAAAACCTGACAGTTTTTTAATGTTTAAAGTTCTGTGTGATCTCTGGAGACACGTTTCTCCAACTTCGACTGACTTCAACTCTGTTTTTCTCCTGAAGGAGATTTGGTTTGAATGAAGACATGAACGCACAGTGTGTTAACAACCTGAAGATAATCAATGAGTCAAGGACATAAAAATAATAAATATGCACCATATATCCACCTTAATAAATTGAATAATATGCCTTTAAATAAAAACAGCTAAAAAGTGAAAGATGGTCATGAAGTGAGTTAACGATCAAACAACACTTTACTGTTGAAGCTGAGCAGACTCTGAGCCGGAGCCTCCTCGGCTCTGCATCATCTACCTGCAGACTGAACCCAGGGCACGGTGTTACTACCCATCATGCACTGGGCTCAACTGCCCAAACCTGCAGCCTGTTGATAATGTCTCAGGCTTTGTTTCCGCGCTTTATCAGCCGCTCTGTGATTGGTCCAGACCAGCTGATGACAGTTTGACCTCCGACCTCTTTACTGCTGCTGACGTCATCCTACTGCCTGTCTGTGTGTGTGTGTGTGTGTGTGTGTGTGTGTGTGTGTGTGTGTGTGTGTGTGTGTGATGCTGTAAACTGCAGCTGATTAGTCGTCTTTTTGTTTCCAATGAATAGTCTTTTTAAAGTGTGATCAGCATTAGCAGCCATTCACACACACACACACACACACACACACACACACACACACACACACACACACACATTCATTTGTACTACTTGCCTAACCTTAACCTAACTTTAAGCTAAACATAACTCAAGTCTTCTTGTGTTTTGTCCCCATGAGGAGGACGAGTCCCCACGACGTGACTGTAAACAGATCTGTGTCTTCACAACATGAGCAACACACACACACATCGTTAAAAGGCGGTGTGTGTCGTGTTCCAGTGAAGCTTTCAGCTGTAATTAAATCTCATTAAAGTTTATTGAAGCCGTTTGAAACGCTGGCGTCTGATTGGCTGTCAGGTTAATTTGGTGACTGAGGCTCCTCGCGCGGCTGCAGCTGCCGCTTCCTGTTCATTAAAGAAACGCTCGCTCTTTAACGAGACGGAGAGGTGTGTGACATCATCACAGCTTCCTGTCAGAGATTGAAGACACCTGCAGACTCACCTCCATAATACACGAGTCTGCACGCTGAGCTACTGATGCTGGGGTCAAAGGTCACAGGTCAGGCGGACTGAAGCTGCAGCGATGACACAGAAACATTTGATTCTGTTTTTTTGTGCTGATGAATAAACGTGTTCAGCCTCAGCTGCTCGTCAGCTGCACACAGAACTCACGGAGCCGATTAAGGTTCTTTAAAACACTTAATCCACAAAATGAGTGATAGCTCGGTCGAATCTCAACACGCTGACATCACACGCAGACTTTAAATTCAGTGAGTTCATTAGGTCTGAGCTCCATCGCACATGAACATCCATAAACAGGCTTAGAAAACAGAAAAGACGCAGCAGACTTTTAATGGAGACACTTTGACTAAATGCTAAAGACTGAAAAACAGACTTCCTCTTCGTATCCTGCAAAACTTTGTTGTTGCATTGCCTCAATTTTATGACACTTTGAAAACTCCTGAAATACGAAGATGAAACACTTCATGATAAAAACGTCTACATTTGCAAACAGTAGATTTCAGTGTTTCTGATGACGATGACGATTACGAGTCGATCTGAAGGTCAAAGTTCAACAAGGAGCAGCTGAAGTTTGCACTGAAACAGGAAACACAGGGATGAATTTGTCATTTTGTGAATGAGCACCTACCTGACTGACCGAGGATGTTGTCATGTGACCTGGGATGTTGTCATGTGACCTGAGATAGACTCTGTCATCGGTGAAGAACGTCCTCTCCCGTGTGTGTGTCTCAGCTGTCAATCATCAGCTCCCACTAAGGTTAAAAGCTGAAAGCTTGTTTTAACAAAGAACTAATGAATGAAAAGAGCTGCTAATCTGACTGCAGCAGCTGTTACACACACACACACACACACACACACACACACACACACAGGCTGAGCACCAGTTTAACATCAGGACCAGTTTAATAAGTGAGGATGATATTAAAACGCTGAGGTTGAAGTGATGAAGACGGTTGGAACCTTCCTCACATTCTCACACGATCCTCTCTCTTACGACTTGAATCCATTTTGTTCTGCAGTTTGACTGTAATTATAAACTGATTTCAGATCTCTTTAGATACGTCACGCACGCCCTGCACATTCAGACCCTTCAGCTCGTCCTGACGCTCTCAAACATCCAGCTGTTCAGCCTGATTCTCTCATGAACTCAGAACCAACTGTTTTCACAATCTGAAATATTTCATTAACTATGTTTAAAGGAGAGAAAGAAGCGTCTCCGTTTTCACTCTGTGCTTTTTTACATAATGACAAACCATCACGAGTGACTTAAACAAGAATTATGGTTTAAGCTCCTTTTCCTGTGAACATACTTTCATGTTTGGAATAAAATCCTGTATCACATTAGAAATACTTCCCTTTCTTTCCAGATATTACAGAACGACACACCCGACTGAGCTTTAACCATCTCTGCAAAATTCCACATTTTTTCTTCTTGCAATTTTTTTCTTTTAAAAATATTTTTTATATTATTAATATTTTTCAAATATTTTCATCCGTTGGACACGAAGAACGTTTCCTGTCTCTGTTGATTTTTCACTCTTCAGCTGGAAATCTGCTGAAAAACAGCTTCTGAACTGAGTCAAACCTGATAAAAGATTAAATGAAATAAAACATACTTTTTCAGTTTTCAAATGTGTTTAAATGTTAGTTTGACTTTTTTCATTTAAAGCTGTTATTTGTCTGTTTTCCGTCTGTGCAGATGAAACACTGATGTGAATTTTCCCTCTGGGGATCAATAGAGGTGGATTTTATCATCTGATCTGTCGTCAGTGTGACGTCTCCGTCTTTATTAACCTTCATTAACTGTTACTGTCGAATCTCCCCCTCGGCTCTTAATGTGTCGTCTCCAGTAAAAACCTGTGTTCATCCTGATGAAGATTTTTATTTCCTCTCCTCCTCCATCAGCAGACGGGACCGAGCATTTGTCTCAAACAGATTTTATTCAAACCAACAATTAAAAATAGTTTCATCAAGTTTACATTCAGAAAGAATCAGCCCAGAAAAATCTAAACAATTCATCCAAACTACTCATGGACAGTCTGATCCGCACAGTTTCTGTACAGCGTCTGAAGAGGACCGGGGGCGAGGACGATGATGACGAGGCTCTCAGCAGGAAGTGAAGGTCTTCCAGAAGAAGTTCTTGCAGCCGGCTTTCCTCTCTCGGGGGGCGAGCAGCGGCCCCCCGCCGGCGGCGGCGGCTCGCTCCAGATCGACGTGGACGTCTTCGGGTTCTCCGTCAGCCAGAGGGAAGTTCTCCTCCTCCAGAGCCTCGTTCTCCACCTGCAGGAGGTCGGACAGGAGCAGCTCTGCCAGGGACGACCGGGACATGTCCTGAAGACGCAGAAGACACGTCAAAGAGAAACGTCAGCGAGGTCACACGTTGGAAACCGTCCTTTGTTTTCATGCTTTCATTCAGAAACACATTCTTAGTTTTCACTTCATGATTTTGTGTTTGGTGCAGTTTGATAAAAAAAACAACCTGGACGACTGAAAATGAAACTCAGAATAAAACGATTAATCATCACGACGATCGTCGACCCGACGCTCCGTCGATGGCAGCTGATCCGGAATCAGACTCAGACATGAAGACGACAGAACGTGAATGTGTTCACATATTAAATTATAAGTTCATTATACAGAAAATGTTCCTGTTATCAACAAGTGAAAAACATCTTCAGTGAGAAACAGAAATAATCTTGTTTTAAAGAGGAAACGAAGAATTAATTGGAGAAATAATAAATAATAAAACGAAAAAAACTAAATAACAATAACAGGAGAAAACAGTCACCAGATTCATCAATACTTAAAATAATTATTAGTTTTTCAGTGTTTTTTCAAGAACACGAGACTTGAATAGCAGAAACGACGCGACGAGAAGGTTTTTGTGCCGTAACGAGTTCATGTGTGTCTCACATAGTTAATGTGTTTGATCCGTTTGCATCTTATTGGCACCGACTGAAGAACGTGTTTGTTTCTGACCTGAAGAAGCTGCAGAGGAGCTGGAGCTCCTGTTTAAAGAATGAAATTAAAGATGATGAGGAGCAGGACTGAAGAGCTCCTTCATCTCAATTTCATCTTTGTAAAAAAAAATGTTTCGGTGACGTATTAAGAAATTTAATGAATCTAATTATTTCCATCATCATTTTCTGTTTTGACAAAAACTCAGTAACAGAATCAGCTTCAGATCAAAAACATTTAAAGGAAATGAATTCAACTCTAAAAACATCTGAGTGAGATTCAGAGACAGTTTGTTCGATCGCTTCATCTACTCATTATTCTTCAGTTCATTAATCAACATTTAGTGTCCAGAGTTTCCAGAATAAAACCAAAGATCTGAGACTGAAAGATGCTGAAATTGAAATCTGTTTTAGGTTCTGTCTCATCTGTCTCACCATCAGCTGTCTCTCTCTCTCTGTCTCTCTCTCTCTGTCTCTCACCTGTCTGTCTGTCTCTCTCTGTCTCTCTCTCTCTCTGTCTCTCTCTCTCTCTGTCTGTCTCTCTCTCTCTCTCTCTCACCTGTCTCTCTCTCTGTCTCTCTCTCTCTCTCTCTCTCTCTCTCCCTCTCTCTGTCTGTCTCTCTCTCTCTCTGTCTGTCTGTCTCTCTCTCTCTGTCTCTCTCTCTCTCCCTCTCTCTCTGTCTGTCTGTCTCTCTCTCTCTGTTTGTCTGCCTCTCTCTCTCTCTCTCTCTCTGTGTCTGTCTCTCTCTCTCTCTCTCTCTCCCTCTCTCTCTCTGTCTCTCTCTCTCTGTCTGTCTCTCTCTCTCTCTCTCTCTCTCTCTCTCTCTCTGTCTCTCTCTGTCTGTCTGTCTGTCTCTCTCTCTCTCTCTCTCTCTCTCTCTCTCTCTGTCTGTCTGTCTCTCTCTCTGTTTGTCTGTCTCTCTCTCTCTCTCTCTCTCTCTCTGTCTCTCACCTGTCTCTCACCTGTCTGTCTGTCTCTCACCTGTCTCACCTGTTTGGAGCTCAGCAGCGGGGTCCTGTGCAGCAGCAGGCGGAGTTTGGAGTCTCTCTGAGCGGCGGAGCAGCAGCTGATGGAGGCGCTGAGGGAGAAGAGGAGCAGCAGGAGGCAGCGGAGGCGCGAGGAGGAGGAGGAGGAGGAGGAAGAGGAGCCCATCTTCATCTTCATCTTCATCAGGTGTGTCTGCGGGTCTGTGGCTCCTGGTCCGACCGGAGCGGCTCTTATACAGCCCGCTGACGTCACGCGTGGAGGGGGGGGGTAGTGATGAAGATGCTGATGCTGATGTTTCCAGCCTCCTGCTTCAGTGAAATGAGGCGTGTTCACACTCTTTATTTTCGCTTCCTGCTGCTCAGTTGACAGTTTGTCAGTCGGAGGCTCGCGGCCCCTCAGCGGGACGCTGCGCAGGCGCACAGGGCTCGTTCATTCATTCACTCATCTATGGTGATACATAGATATTTGTTCAGTACTTTTATTTGACCCGTTTCTTCATTCACACCTCTCAGTCTCTTTTGATCAGGAGCTGTTTTACATGTTAAATTAAAAACAGACTCTGTGACTCTGTCGCCCCCCACAGGCCGGACACAGACCCCACACTCATGCAGATCTCAGGTGTGCTGCCCAGGTAAACGATCTCTTACGTGTCCTGGATTCTTGTGGACGTTTGTGTCGTCCTCTGTCTCTGTGTCAGTCGATCAAAGAAAAGTCACCACAGACTCAGAGCAGGTCCAGACTGAACTCTTCATGTGATTCATAGAGACCCAACAGTTCCCATCATGGGCAAGAACCTGGAGACAGAGGAGAGGAACAACTCCCTTTAACAGGCGGAACCCTTGAACAGAACCGGGCTGTCGGCGACCGTCTGCCTCCACCTGGTGAGAATAACACCTGAAACTGTTGTTCGACAAACAACCAACTTTCATTTATCGTCCTTCATCAGAAGTTTCACATCGGCCCGTCAGAATGTTCTGTCTCTTCAACAGTCGCTTCAAACGGAGGCTCTGGCTCGAGGGCCCGTCAGGTCCGGGGCCCCTGACGGAGCCTGTTCAGTCCGACTGTCACGTGCTCAGTGAGGCATCGTTTTCTGTCGTGATCTTCTGTCACAGCGTTTGACGCCAGCTGTTGTTCACATCAGCCGTCACTGATGTCACTGATGTGTCGTCCTGCCGCCTGCAGGTCTGTGGAGCTATGTACCTGCTGACGCACACACACACGCACGCACACACACACGCACGCACGCACACAAACGCACACACACACACACACACACACGCACACGCACGCACACAAACACGCACACAAACGCACACACACACGCACGCACACACACACACAGCTGAAGGGTTATTAAACCTTTATCTTTAATCACAGACGTCTCTTCGGGAGCTTATTGTGTCTCATTTAATGAATTCCTCACATTTGTTGTTTGCTCGTCTAATGAGCTGAAGTCATCACGTCACCTGACACACAAACACAACAAAAGGTGCTCAGACAGGAAGTGAAGGGAATCTGACCTCCGGACTCGTTCAGTTTGAGTCTGTTCACCTCCGACAGAAACTTCAGATGTTGGAATTAATGCTGCTGACATGGACAGTTTATGAAGACAGCAGGAAAACAAGCACGACGTCCTCAGCTCAGGACAAGCTGGACACCCGGTCCCTCATTTCCTGTTTGCTTGCTCTTATCATGATGTAATAAAAGCATAAAATGACCAAATTAAAGCCGAAAACCAAAAACTGCCTCAGTTCTTCAGCTGATATCTGATAAAAACTGAGCTGGAAAAAAAACAGAGAACAACAGGACGGATGAGTCAGGTCCGGTTCGAGTCATTCGAGTCATCCAGAGTCTGCTGACTTGACCTGGACCTGGACCTGGACCTGGACTTCTGACTGTAGTCATGGGTTAGATTAGATGGGTGGCTTAGTTCAAGCTACTAAAGTTGAGTTCTAGTCTAGTTGGAGACAGTTTGGTTCTCGTCAGAAGAATTTAGTTTCATCTTTTCCTTTATCATCCTCAATCTGCCTGACGACAGTCGACCACTGTTTGGGGGGTTAGGGTTAATTCTGTTGATTTAGATGAAAATAAGTTCTTTTGGTTTCATTTTTTATTAAAATTTCACAAACAGATTGTTTGAAGATGAGCGGACTTTCTCACAGACTCTTCTCTCCACCGGGAACATTTTACAGTCTTTTTCTTTGAACTCATATAAACTCCCTGTTGAGGTCATAATGTTCAGTAATATGTTGAATCTGTGGGAGTCTCAGTAATGAAGCTTCGGTCACAGCGGTGAAACTGTTTCGCTGTTACTCTGCAAACACGAATCACACCTCGGCTCCGCGAGCACGAAAACACACAAACAAACAGCTCTTCACTTTATTTCACTTCCTTTTTTATTTATCTTTTACAAACTCGTTCGCACACGACTGCGTCGCTGTTTCCAACATTTACAGAAATATTCCTTCTGTCCTCGAATTAACAAATCAAACAGGACGTGTGCTGATGATGACAGAGGTGCTCTGTGATTGGCTGACTGCCTACCTGCACTGCACCAGGACAGGTGACACGTCGCGGACGAGACAAACGAGTCGCGTTGCGGTGGCTGTCTCCCAGGTGACTGATCGGGTGTTTCAGGTGAGTCACCTGGACTCTGACTGCACGATGATGTCATCAGCACTTTGAGTTCACCTGGAACTCGATTCTCACGCAGGTGAACGTTCACGAGTGTCGACTGTCCGGAGAGTTCACCACTCATCAGGTTACCCAGAGTTCCGGTCTGTGTCTACAGAACCCGACCGTCCACCTGGACAGGTGAGGAGACAAAGATGTGAACCTCAGCGCGCTCGACCCGACCCGACTGAGAGAAACAACTGTTCGGTTTGGTTTGTTGAAAACATTCTAACATATTTACAAAATCCAACATATCAGAAGCATCATTTCCTGTTTCTGTAAGATAATAACGTATATTTTGGGCCACAGCTCTTCTGACAGACACACAAGCCATGCCCACCTCCATACCTGGTAACCATGGCAGCACTGTCACCTGTCTCCTGTAACCTAGCAACCACAGAGGTCCGTCTCCAGCTGCAGCGACCTGTCAGGACCGACCGCGAGGAGGCGGGACTTCGGCTGTCAGGTAACTAACAGCGGCCGACAGGACACGTTTCACACCTGTCCAACACTGTTAGCACTGAAACAGCTGGTCACATTATCAACAGGCTGAACCAATCAGCTGGTTGTTTCTGACACCTGATTGGTTCAGCCCAATAGTCCGACAGAACAACAGAGAGACAGACAGACAGACAGACAGACAGACAGAAAGAGAGAGAGAGAGAGAGAGAGAGAGAGAGAGAGAGAGAGACAGAGAGAGAGAGACAGAGAGAGAGACAGACAGAGAGAGAGAGAGAGAGAGAGAGAGAGAGAGAGAGAGAGAGAGAGAGAGACAGACAGAGAGAGAGAGAGAGAGAGAGAGAGAGAGAGAGAGACAGAGAGAGAGAGAGAGAGAGAGAGAGAGAGAGAGAGAGAGACAGGAGGAAACTTTAAAGATCAAATTTAAAGACAAATAACTGTGTTTCATTTTATTTTGCTTATATTTGTTTTTTAAACAGTTTTAATTCTTCACTTTACGTGAAAAACTACGTGTACATGTGTCAACAGTCGATTCATTTTTGCAATCAACTATTTGATTTATTGACTCATCGTTTAGTTCAGTTATTTGATTTCTTTAAGATACATCATGTTCTTGAAAATTCATCATAGGTTTTGTTTGTAAAATCTTGATTTGTAAAGTAACTAAAGTGTCAAATAAATGTAAAGTAGGAGGACGAAGTGACGCGAAAACAAAGACTCAAGAAAAGGACAAATCTGTACTTGAGTAAATGTCAAGGCTTCTTAAGTTTGACACCTGAACGTGTCCACATGTGTGGACAGAAGGAGCCGAGGACTGAAGCTCAGTGGACGACCTGCTGGGACACAAAGTGCTGCTGTTCTGCTCTGATCAGGTCTCTGTGTCCTTTAAAGACAAGTTTTAACGGAAAATGTTCTGCACCTCAGGGTTCATATGCAAATACACCGAGTGTGTGTGTGTGTGTGTGTGTGTGTGTGTGTGTGTGTTTTGTCTGAGCCGTGCTGTGCAGCAGTGTGTGTCCTCATTACTTCTCCTCCATTAACTGAAACATGACCGAGAATCTGCATCAGCTGATTTACATCACACACTAAAGAACCAATCAGGGATCTCGATTCTCTGTCACGTCTCCACGTCTCCTTGTCTCCTCTGTCCTCTCCTTTCTTTCCTTGTTTCCTCTCCTTGATTTCTATCTTTGCTTGCCTCCTGTCTCCTTGTCCCCTCTCCTTCTTAAGCTCACTGATTGAGTCTTTAACTTCCTGACAGGAGGACATTTTCTGTCTGTCTGTCTAAATAGGTCTCCCAGAATCCCGCTGGTGTCGGCGGGGGGTCACATGGTGTGTGCTGACCTGCTAATCATGTGGACGAGGTGAATCAGTGTGTGTGTGTGTGTGTGTGTGTGTGTGTGTGTGTGCGCGCCCGCTGTGTCTCTGCTCATTGATTAGTCTGGGCTGACGGACACATTCACCTCCAGCCGTGCGTTTGATTGGTCGGCCCACAGCGAGACGTTTTATTGGTCAGCTCCTCTGCGGGGGGTCGCTGTGACGCAGAACTTCATGCCGCCCCCCCGACTCCACCTTTGAACCCATTAAGGAGCGTTTGACACGTACTTACGTGTTGATTATCTGAGCCGGGCGAGGACAAAGAGACAACGTTTGGCCAAACAGGAAGCACAAAGTGACGAAAGAAACCCTGACGTTTCTCGGTCGCTCCGAGACGCCATCACTGAGGCGAAGCTCTGATGTGGCTCCTTCAGCCAAAGCAGAGGCCTCAGGTCAAAATGTGGTTTGAACACCTTTAATGTTTCTGTGAACGTTGACACGGTGAATGTTCTTCTCCTCTCTCCTCCTCCATACTTTCACGTCAGTGAGGTTCTGAATGCGCGACTTTTACTTGTAGCAAAGTTGCATTTTCACGATGTCGTATTAGTGCTTTTACTGAAGTAATGGACGTGAAAACTTCTTCCTGGTAACTGCTCACATTTTCTCTGTGAGTGTTACTGATATCAGGAGTCCATCACACTTTTTAATTTATTCTTTCACTCAGACTGTGTAAACTGTTGTTTCCAATCAGCTGCAGAGAAACAAACATCGGTCTGTCTGCGTCTGACGCCGAGATCAGACCGTGTGATATCAGCCGGTTTCCTCCTGAGAGTCCTCAAACGTTCGGGGACTGAAACGACAGGACGCGTGATCGAGGACGACTCTTCACCTGTAAACAGAGAGAAGAGACGGAGGAGCGGGGCGTCACGACCTCTGCAGGTCATTCGGGTGGGGACGGACTCTGATTGGTCTAAAAATCCTGAGATATGGTCAGAATGATCCTGACGTAATGTGAAACACATCAGGTTACAGGCACTTGGCCGAAGCTGGTAGAAGCCTGCAGGACAGGGAGGAGGAATGATGATGAGCGCAAAATAGAGTTGTGGTTAAAAGATAAGCCCAGATTATCAGAAGTGGCATCGTGACATTTGGTTGTTATAAGGAAAGAAAAGAGATGATTCTGAACTGTCGTTTGTCTGTGAGACCCCGTGAACACGAGTGGTTCAGTGTCGGACTGAAGCCGCTGTGACTCGTTCATCACTGTGGAAACACGGAGAGAGACTGGAACCAAGCAGCTGACAGACCGAGATAACACACACACACACACACACACACACACACACACACACACACTCCACCTGATAACAGTTTAATCTGTTTTCAATTATTGTCAGTATAAGAGATATTTTCTTTCAGTTTGAGCTGCAGGAACGACCGCAGCTGTTCACACCGGAGTTTATTCCTGTTTATGCTTTATTTCAGTTTATTTAAAACTGTTATATATGAATTTTCAGTTTCTGCTTCAGTTCAGTCTGTCGGAGGTCGAGTCAGTGTCTGACTACGATTATCTGTGTTCAATCTGAAAAATTCAACTTGTGGATCAAAAAAACATTTATTGTGTAAAACAAATAATAAAATTTATTTATACAGCAATTTTCAAATGAGAAACTACAAAGAGCTTCACACGTACAAACTTATATCCTGTATATATGAGTGTGTACACACACAAACACACACAAACACGCACATTTACACGTTTAAATGAGGTTATACACAAAAGGAAGCTTTTAATAATAGAAGAAAATTAAACACCTGCTGTGTGTTTTTCATTTTCCACACAACAAACACAACATCCTTCTTTCTCCCCCGAGTTTCCCTGAACTCACCACAAGTCCTCCTGTTTTTCAAAAACCTGATTTTATAATAAATGCGACGGTGTGTCCACAGGACAACGCGTCACCACGTCCTGGCCACAGCTTGAATTTGGCTTCACTTCATTTGAAAGCAAAGAGCTGAGATGCTGGTTGGGACTTTGGTGCTTGTGCCTCAGCTCTCAGATGTAGTTTCCACCATGAAGACGTCACACGGCCACTTTCAGTCCTGAGCTCCACAACAAGCTTTTCTTCATCTCCACGAATTCTTTGAGACAAACTGACACTTTGAACAGTTTCACAAATTCTCCTTCTGAACGAGGTTTCAGCTTCTTATCTGTAAGTTCTCTCGGCGCAGAACGTCGCAGAACGTCGTCTCTGAAGCTGCCGCCGAGCGTCGGCTTTATCCTTTTGTCCAACTCCTCCAGTTCCACTTGTTTCGAGCTGTAATGACGCTCGGGTTCAGTCTTTTTCGTCCCTGTGAGCTCGTCCCCACAAACTGTCTCGATTTTACTTCAACGAAAAATCAACATTCTGCATCTTCTGTTCTTGACAGTTGTGACGATTGAAGTCATCGTTACATGCAACAGTTACGTGCGTGTTGCGTTCAGGGACCACCCAAAAGGATGTGTTAGTCTACTATTTTACGTTATTTTCTTTAATCACAGAAAAAGTCTTTGCTGTGTCAAGATTTTTCTTGTATTTTTGAGTTGCTTTTTTTTGTCTGGATGAACGATCTCACAGGCCACATCCGTCCTGGAGGCTGGACTTTACCCAGCTCTGCTTTAAAGACTCGTCTAAGTACTGTTGTGCTTTTAGTTCAATGTTTCAGCGTAATGGCTCTCTCTCTCTCTCTCTCTCTCTCTCTCTCTCTCACACACACACACACACACACACACACACAGGCAGCAGTGTTTAATGAGTTGAGCCAATATTTGCACTCTCTCTCTGATCTCCATTAAAGGTTAATTAGACTCGACCCTCTTTCTCTTTTTCAAACACTGAAACCTGCTGCTGTTTCCACTCACTCCCTGATCAGTCTCAGTCCTCCCCCCAGTCCTCCCAGTCCTCCCAGTCCTCCCAGTCCCCCCAGTCCTCCTCCCAGTCCTCCCAGTCCCCCCAGTCCTCCCAGTCCTCCCAGTCCCCCCAGTCCTCCCAGTCCTCCCAGTCCCCCCAGTCCTCCCCCCAGTCCTCCCAGTCCTCCCAGTCCCCCCAGTCCTCCCAGTCCCCCCAGTCCTCCTCCCAGTCCTCCCAGTCCCCCCAGTCCTCCTCCCAGTCCTCCCCCTCCCAGTCCCCCCAGTCCCCCCAGTCCCCCTCCCAGTCCTCCCAGTCCTCCCAGTCCCCCAGTCCTCCCAGTCCTCCCAGTCCCCCCAGTCCTCCCCCCAGTCCTCCCCCTCCCAGTCCCCCCAGTCCCCCAGTCCCCCTCCCAGTCCTCCCAGTCCTCCCAGTCCCCCCAGTCCCCCTCCCAGTCCTCCCAGTCCCCCAGTCCCCCCAGTCCTCCTCCCAGTCCTCCCCCAGTCCTCCCAGTCCCCCCAGTCCTCCCCCCAGTCCTCCCAGTCCCCCCAGTCCTTCCAGTCCTCCCAGTCACAGATGCTGGGGTCAGTTTTGAGTGAAGGAACGGAGGCCGTTTCAGGCTGTTTTAGATGATTTAAAGTGAAGAAATATTTGAGGTGAAATCTGTGTTTGATGATAAATTATATTTCATTTTTTAAAACAGATAAAAGTGGGTGTATAAGAAAAGATGTTTCTGTTGATGTTTGAAACAAATCGATAAACACTCTCTCTCTCTCTCTCTCTCTCTCTTCTTCGGTTTGTTATGTGATTTATTTGAAGCTGAAGACAAAGTTCATGTGATGACTTCTTGTTCTTAGTTGAGATGATTTAAAGGTTGATCATCTCTGAATTCTTCTGATCATAAAACACTTCAGTTGTGTCACGTTGGTTTTATGTAAGAAGTGATGAAATATGTTTTTGCATGTTAAAGGCATCACATAACAAACTAACTTAGCTTGTATTTCCTTTAGAGTTTAGCTGAAGTGGTCACATGATTCAGTCTCTTCAGGACGCTGAGGTAGAAAAACCAAACACTTTCATCCATCAGACTTTTTTCATACTTGAACCAGAGAAGAATTCATCCACAAGGATTTGAAAAAGTATCTTAACACCCTCCGAAAATCCTGTCTTTACTGACCTCCGGTGGTTTAACTGCTCACCTGGCTGCAGTGATGCACAGGTGAGCTTCTGACCACACCCACAGGTAACAGCTGGCTGTGGTCAGAAGTGAAACCGAGTCAACCAGAAGGGGGCGGCAAAACGTTGTTCTCTGCCTTAATCAACCTCGAAGAAATTCTCTTGTGTCAGCAGCAGGTTAGAATCAGATCATTTGAATCATCTGAATTGGAAGGAAACATGTTTACTTCAGGCCTTGAGAGCCACAGATGGCGTTTTTTTTCTTTGATTTTTTCTTTTCTTGATCAGGATGTAAAAGAATTTCAACACATAGAACATTAAGATCTGTTTGCTGTAACCTCATAAAATCTCTGATGTGATTTTTGTTCTAAAATCTCTAACCGGATCTGCACTTGTATATTTCCTAATATTTTTGTTCACACTGTGGACAGACGGGAGGCGGAGCCACAAAGTTGACTGATTTCTCTCTTTAATTGATAATTACATTAATTACTCAGGTAAACTGCAGCCAGAGAGCTGCTGATTGGTCCGTCCAGTCGCTCAGGTGAAGGCCAGGTGATCTAGGATTGGGTCAGTTGGTCCGGTGAAGGTGTGGCCTCAGCTGGGGACAAAACAACAAGGACAGATGAGACACAGAGCTCAGGATATGTGGGCGGGGCTTAAACAGGGAGTCAGGTACCTGGTTAGGTCTTTAACAGGAAGTGAAGCCCTTCCAGTAGAAGTTCTTGCAGCCGGCTTTGCGTTCGCGGGGGGGCAGGTTGTTGGGGGCATCGACGGACCGCTCCAGGTTCATCCTGCCTCCTGTCGCCATGGAAACAACCTCAGCCTCCCGCTGTGCATCAGCGTCTGGCAGCGACATCTGAGCCAGCAGGTCCTCGACTGCACGTTTACTCCACTCCTGGAAAACAACCGACAGTTTGGGAGAAACATCGCCTTCGTCCTGACTGAACTCTAAAACACTTTGTTGCTGTTCTGGAGCTTTTGATTGTATCACATGATCTTCCTCACCACACGAGACTGTTGATGCTGTTTCTGAGACAAAATAATGAACTTTCAGTCTTTACTTTTCAACCAAAATGAACAAGAAGTCCTTAAAGTACTCAGAAAAAAATAGAACTTTGAACATCTACATTTCCAACTGAGCGAATCCATCTGCTGATGAAGATCACGTGGAAACGTCAAAAGCTATTTAATGCACCTTGAGGAGAGATTGACTGTCAGCTGCTGAGTCTGTTTGCTGAGAGATGGACAGAAAGACTGTGGGGACGAACCAGATGTTGGACCGTCACACGGCAGCAGTGTTGAAGGAGGCTGCTGTAGTTCAGGCAGGAAATTATTTTTTCTCATTTCACAGTCACATGTTCCATCCATCGTCCAATCACATGAGTCCACAGCCTGCGGTGTTTCTCACCGTATGTGGTCCTTTTAAACATTTAGCACATAATGAAGCAGAAACAATGTGAAGTCTGCGTCCTCACTGCTAATCTGCTCACTGAACCCTGCGGCCTCCCGCTGAGCTACCGTTCAGCCGTTCATGAACGCTTTTAATACCAGTCCGTCAGTGCTGGAATGTAACTGAGTACATTTACTCAAGAACTGTACTCAAGTACAAATTTGAGGTACTTGAGTGTTTCCATTTTATCCACATTTATAAATCGACTGCAGCACAGTTCAGGGAAATATTGTACTTTTTACTTCATTTGTCTGACAGCTTTTGTTACTTTGCAGACGACAGAACAAATTATGAACTTAAAAAACATGATCATACATTTTGTGTGTAAAACATATGAAACTACCCAACAGAATCTGAAATAGTTCAAATCAGCTCCTCCTCGACAAACTACAACAGTAAAACACTCACTGGTTCATTTCTCAGCATTATGAGTACTTTTACTTTTGATACTTTAACAAAGTCCTGATGTAAAAAGTCACATGAAGACGTCCACCTGCCTCGATGACCCCAGAGAGAAGAGGAACCACAAACAAAGACTGTTTACTTTATGTTCTTTTGTGCTTTACATTTTGACCATCAGGGTTGTTGCTCATTTACTGAACCAACCGGTTTGTTTCAACTCATAACTCATAAAGTGTAAAATTCACTCTTGTGTTTTTTGTGTTGTAAAGTGCGACATCTTCTTCTTCACCTCGTTGAAGTGCACCGAGCTGTTATCTGCTCATCACTGCCCCCCAGAGGCCGGCTAGGAGAAAACACCTGTCTAAATACTGTTGTTGAGAACTGCAGTCATGGGAACGTCGTAGGTTTGTAATGTCATAATAAAGACGGTAGAAATGGCGCGTTCTGATTGGTTGTTGGCTCTCTCACCTGTGACAGGAGTCCAGCACTGCGAGCTCGTTGCAGCAGCCGGTGGTGACGCAGCTCCAGGTCCAGGTCCAGGTCCTGGTTCTGGTCCTGGTCTCTGTCGAGCTGAGAGGACACGCCTGGACCGCACAGAACCAACGCCACGAGAGCCAGGATGGCGGGACAACGAACACACTGCATACCTGCCCAAATATCAGGAGGAGAAGAAGAAAATATAAATCTAACACATCAGGGATAAAATCAAAATGACAGAAGAAAGAAAAACAGAACGTAAAAGGCAGTTCCTACTGTCTGCTGGTCTGGTATCTCCTGATGGTCCCGGTCCTGGTCCTGGTTCTGTATCTGGGGTCGTCTCTGGTCCTGGTCCTCTGGGTGCTGCTCTTTTGAAGCCCGATGCTCCTCCTCCTGCGGGTCACGTGACGTGGTGTGTTTGATTGACAGCTGGTGGGCTGCGAGGCGATGAAGGAACGCTGACATTTGTGTTGAACAAACGTCCATTAGTCCTTATTGACTTTAAATGGAGTCTGAACAATAAAACAATAAAACTATCAGCAGCAGCAGCGTTCTGCAGCCGCCGGCACTCATCCTCCACAAACACAACGGCAGAATGTCCGGCTGAAGAGGAGAGGAATTAACGGAGCGTTCAGAGGATTAGCAGACTTCATTAGCACTTGCTGATATCTCCATTAAACAAAGCGGCAGCAGCAGCAGAGAGTCGCCCACTCAACATTTAGAGAGAACAAACACGAGCGCTGCTTCACTTTAATACGACAGGAAAACACTTTGTGTCAGTCTGAAATGTCGTGCTGAGACACGAGGAGATCCCAACACACGGTGTTACAGGAAACCAGCATCAGGAAAACGCTCATGAAGAACAAACTTCGAACTTTCCATCACATCTTTGAGTTTGAACGTGTTCGTCGTGAAAAAGAACACAAAGTAAAATCTTCAGTCAAACTCATTCGCACATAATTCAGTTCATCTGAGTGTAACGTCTGAGTGTAACGTCTGAGTGTCATCATCGGGATCAGTTGTGTCAGCTCGTTTAGCTGACGTCGTTTCTACAAGACTGAGAAGATGCAACTGTGTTCTTCCCATTTGTATTTTTATTGAAGTCGTTTCTAGATTCTGAAGTGAAACAATTGAGTAGCTTCATTTTCCACAAAATAAACCAAAGAACATTTTGTTGAGATGTTGTTGAGAAGAGAGAAACTTTTTCATGGCTAATCTGAACTTCCAATAGAACATCACCATCTTCGTCATCATCATCATCATCGTCATCATTTACATCTTCGTCATCGCCTTCATTAGCTCCATAACCTTCATCATCTTCAACTTCATCCTCCTCATCATCTTCATCACTTTCTTCAGATGCTACTAAACAGCACATTAGGAGCGGCTGGTCGCCATGGTAACACATTAACAGTGAGCAGCCGTTGTTGAGGAGCCTCTGGCATGAACTGAACACACACAAACATGAAAACACACAAACGGGGGGGCAGCGATGACATCCCACTTCCTCTATGTGATTCGTCCAGTTTTTGTTTCCACACTGAGTCACTGACTGAAGTCACAAACCGGGAAACAATTGAACTTAACTTGAAGTGAAATTTAAAATTTAACTGTTACTGGAAAATGGAAACTCAAGTGAAAAGAAATTAAA
This sequence comes from Holacanthus passer, assembly GCA_025331565.1. NCBI lineage: Eukaryota > Metazoa > Chordata > Actinopteri > Pomacanthidae > Holacanthus > Holacanthus passer. Next base: position 316,194 of record JAFREQ010000163.1, on the reverse strand, counting down.
CTTTTAATAGTTTATTTCATTTGGGAAACATTAGTCAGAGGCAGCATTTATCTATTTAACTTTGAGCAGCACAAAGTTACAAAGTGCTTCACAACCAGGACAAAAACATTTCAGGAGGAAATGAGGCAAATCAAATCAGACAGTCAGAAAAACACAAAAATAACATGAATAATATGACACAAAGACAATAACAATAATCATAAAGATGCTTTGTTTGATGAGGGAACGCAAACAGGGCCGATGATCGTCAGAGAGATTGTGATTATTATCAAAGAATTCGGATGTTTTTTTTAACTGTGTGTTTAAAGCAGGAGGGAAGAACAGAGCTTCAGTCGTTACAACAGTTCGAAACCTCCTTCACAAATCTGTCACATCTGCACTGCACGCACAATTATTAGGCAAGTTACATTTTTGAGGATTAGTTTTATTATTTAACAACAACAGCGCTCTTGGTCAATCCAAAATGTTAATAAACCTCAAACCTGAATATTTAAGGAAGTGAAAGTGAGGTTTTGGCTTTTGTACCAGAAAATCTGTGTGTGCACAATTATTAGGCAACTCAAAGAAGAACAAAAATATTCCCATCTCACTACTTTCTTGTCATCTGTTAAAGTCAGAAAAATAAACAAACAACTCAAACTTTACAAATAAATATTTCTGACATTCCAATTTAGCCACCCTTCTTTTCAATAACACTCAACAGTCTTCCATCCACGGAGTTTTTGTGCAGCAGCAACCACAGCCTCCCAGACACTGTTCAGAGATACTGTTTTCCTTCGCTGTACAGCTCACGTTTATGAAGGGCCCACTGGTTCTCAATAGGGTTTAGGTCGGGTGAGGAAGGGGCCATGTCATTATTGTTTCAGCTTTAAGGCCTTTACTGGCGAGCCACGCAGTGGAGTACTTTGATGCATGAGACGGAGCATTGTCCTGCGTAAAAATCAGTCTTCTTGAAAGATGCAGACTTTTTCCTGTACCACTGTGTGAAGACAGTGTCTTCTAGAAACTGGCAGTAGGTTTGGGAGTTGAGTTTGAGTCCATCTTCAACCTGAAAAGGTCCAACAAGCTCATCTTTAATAATTCCAGGCCTTACCAGTACCCCACCTCCACCAGGAGTCGGAGTCGGAGTGGAGTTCTGTGCCCATTGCTGATCCAGCCCGTCCATCTGGTCCATCAAGAGTCACTCTCATCTCA
>JAFREQ010000163.1:240000-310000 GCA_025331565.1 Holacanthus passer | reverse complement strand
GATCAAGGTTCTGTGTTAATGAACCCAGAGTGTTTCATACCCGAACGTGTCCTTAAAGCCGTACTGTACCTGAACATGTCGCTGGGGTTGAGAGCAGCCAGCCAGTAGCTGTAGGAGTCGGTGTAGTAGTTGCAGGTTCCTCTGCCGTGACACTCGATGAAGGGAATCTTCCTGAAATTCTCCAGACAGGATCCAGGAGAGGCCAGAGGCTGACCTGAGCCCTCCGCCCCCACTCCTGTTTCCTGGAGATCCACAGCATCAACACCAGGGGTCAAAGGTCAACAACAACTCACACATTACAACCATGTTCATTTATATCTGAGAGATGACAGTTTCACCCCAGAAAACAGGGCTCATATCGAATGTGAACTCTGATTGGAGGATGTTAAAAAGTGAGCACCGCAGCGGAAACGACGCTGCTGACTGAAATGGATCCTAATGAAAGATTATAAGTTCCCTGCTTCCTTAGATCCACTCAACTTTTCATTGTTTTACAATCTGTCTCATTTGAAGTCTAAAGTGTTTTAAGCTGGTTTTGGGAGGAAGTTAAGGTCTTTTATTTCATGTTGGCATTATGAGTTTCATCCTGACCATAAATACCAAGGGCCAAATTTTGGTCAAATGCAATTACATTTTAAATGAGAGCAGCCAGAGTCAATCTCACCGGACGGCATTAACTCACCATCACGAAGGAGTATCCGAACCAGAGCGGGTCCCAGCCTGAAGGACAGTCTGGAATTAAACTGGTCTGACTGTGGACGGCGATAACGTTGGCTCTGGCCTCACACACAGTACATCTTCAATCACAAGAACAGACACACGCGACATCTTCAATCACGAGAACACGTCCACGCAGCACACATGTTCAGGTGTGTGTGTGTGTGTGTGTGTGTGTGTTACCGGCTGATGTAGTTCTTCAGTGACTCCCCAGAGATGAACGGCATGCTGCTGGACAGGACTTCATCGGTGGACAGCCAATAGGAGTAGTCGTTGCGTGAGGCGTAGCGACAGGTGCTGTCAGTGTTGCAGAACAGGAAGGGCATGGTGGTAAAACGAGGCAAACAACTACCTAATGTTCCTGAAGAGAGAGAGAAGCACAGACAGATGTTTATGGGTTTAATTTAATGACAGATCGAACTCTGTGTTTTTTTAAATGAGTGTGTTGGTTAGTCCGTCTCGCTGTCTCGGGGTCGGTTGGATGCAGAGATCCAGAGATATCAGGTGCATCATGGATTCAGACTGTGTAGTTTAAGTAACAGGATTCAAATGTAAGTAAAGTAGTGACTGTGCAGAATGTCCCCTCTTACAATATCACATCAATATACACTTGATTAGCATATTATCATTAATACAGTAATGTGTGAGCAGTACAGTACATTTTATTGTGTTTATTTTTGGTTTTAATTCTATTATATTGTATTTGGAGCAATTTTATTATTATTATTATTATAAAAGTGACTGTACTGTACCGACTCGAGTAAATGTACTAGGTTACTGGTCTCATGTTACCCAGGTCTTGTCCGTGAGCTCGGTTGTTTCCGTTGATGAACAGCAGTGAGTATCCGCTGTACATCTCCGTAGATCCTGCAGGGCATTCTGGGACAAAGAGTTCCTGGCTGTGTCTGGTGAACAGGAAGCCGTCCTTTTCTGGTGGATCCGTGCAGGGACCCCGTCGACCTGGAGCACCTTTAGCACCAACTGGACCTCGTGAACCCGTGATACCTGTTCACACAGAGTCATTTCTGAATGAGAAGCAGGTTCTGCACTTATCGTGCGGCAGTTTCCAGCTGAATCAGGTGCTTCTCAGATCGAGGACAACAAAACACTGAGGACAACAAAAGACTAAATCACAGTGATTGATTTGCAGCCTTTAATAGTGCAAACAGACATTTTTCATCACAACTGTGTCTCCATCAGAGTCAAAAGCTAAATTTTGATCCTTTGAACTATTAAAAGTCAGTAATATTCAAAGTGATCAGATTTCTGACCTTTTGGTCCTTGGATTCCTGGATCTCCCAGATCCCCGGTCAATCCAAGACGGCCACCTTGTCCTCTTTTACCTTCTGTCCCTTTGCTGCCCTTCGAACCTGCAGCCACAAAACACAGGATTGTTCCTAAAACTCTGATTCACTCAGTTTTCATCTAAAACTAAAGTTACATTGTTTCTAAAAAAATTGCAGTTTCTAAAAGTGCATCATACTGAAATAGACTGAAATATTCACCTGGTCTTCCTGGTCTCCCTCGGCCCCCTGGTGGTCCTTTCTGTCCTGGGGGTCCGGAGTCTCCAGTTGAGCCTTTGTCCCCTGGCAACAGCTCAATCTCCCTGGACATGTCCTCCCCCCTCTGGCCTGCAGGGAGCAGTATTCAGTACTACATTTGGTACTTTTACAAGTATTCAGTAGAGGGCAATACCACACAGACACAGTACACTGTTGTTTTAGTACTCAGTAGTACTGCATCACAGCAGTACTCAGGTGTGTCACTGTGTTTACCTCTCCTCCCAGGTGGTCCTGGAGGTCCTCGTAAGCCTTCATTACCTGGTGGTCCATCCTCCCCCTTCAGACCTGAGACACACACAAGGAGCTAAGTCCTCAGAAGCAGCTCTGTTCAGCAGCTCGGTCCAGTAAAAACATGAAGACTGACTTTACCTCCAGACAAACTAATGATGCACCAACAAACATTAGATTTACAGTCATACCAAAGTTTATCCTCCAAACATTATTCTAGTTTCTGTTTCAACTGTCACAGCTGTTCATCACCACGTCAGCAGGGTGAAGATAAGATGTTGGTTTCACCCCAGGATGACGACTGATGGATGTGGATGTTATCTGACTGGAGTTCTTACCGACGGGTCCTGTCACTCCAGTTTCTCCCATAAAGCCTTTGTGTCCAAATGGGCCTGGTGGTTTGTCTTCACCCTGTCGGCAACAACAGCTTTATTAAATACACTCACAGGTGTTTGTATGTGATCATTTAATCCAATACACAGCTTTTCAGCACTAGATCCAGAAAACTGACCAGATACGTCCAATCTTCCACTGACAGATTATTTCATAAACACTTCTAGTCTAAGATCTAAGCTCTAAGATCAACTGGATGCTGAATGTTTATAGACTCTGTTGACTTTCTGTGGTATAACTATGGGATGTACTGACCGGTTCGCCTCTTAGGCCGGGGTCACCAGGGCAACCAGGTGGTCCTGGTTCACCTGTTTCTCCTTTACGTCCCTTCTCTCCTTTAAAACCAGGACCTGGAGGACCAGGAGGACCCCGAAAGCCCGGAGGACCTAAAGAGAGAGAAAGGTTTCACAGAAGTTAATCCAGCAGTGTTCTGGCTTCTTTCAACCTTTATTTAGAGGAGAAATGTAGCGAGACGACTCTGCTGCTGTTGTGAAAGCGAGATGTTTCCACTGTGGGCGGAGGATGATTACTTCTTCATTAATTCATCCTGAGGGGAACATGAATGTCTAAACCAAATTTCATGATAATCAATCCAATAGTTAAAATATTTCAGTCCGGACTAAACTGGTGGACCAACTGACATCCCAAGAACCACATGACGAACAGGACTAAAGACAAAAAACGTTTTCAATTTACAATGTGATGAAAAAAGAGACAATCTCCTGAATCTTATAGCAGAAATGACATAAACAATAAATCAATGATCAGACTCATTAATTACTGATCGATTACTCTACTGGTTAATCAGCAACTTTCAATCTAAACTTTTACTGTAAGTCTTCACGGATGAGAACTCCTCAAGTTCAAGAACAAAAGCTCCAGAACAGAACAGCTACTAAATGGACCTTGAGGAAACATCGTTTCATCAGTCAACTCATTTTGTCTTCTATAAACTCCATGTGTCTCGTCACCTGTTGGTCCTCGTCCTCCGGGGAAACCAATTTCTCCTTTGCCTCCTTCGGTGCAGACACCCTCTACACCAGGACAACCAGGAGGACCAGGAGGACCAGGAGGACCGGGACAACCCGGGTGTCCTCCAGGACCATAGGGACCAGGAGGACCACAGGGACCAGGGGGACCCTTCTCCCCAGCACACCCTGAGGAGACGAGAGGAGGCGCAGAGTGGGTGTTTTATTTCTTCTTCTTTAGTTCTGGCTAAATCCTAAACTCATAATCACACCTTTGTGGGACTAATAAAGGAATATCTTGTCTTATCTTACACCTGGGGACTTACCAGATGTACCTTTCTTCCCATCTGAGCCCCGGGGGCCGATTCCAGGAGCTGGGGAAAGAAATTCGACCAATCAGAAGAGAGAGAAACACACCACCACCAGGCTGGATTATGAGCTCAATCTGGAACTTAAACTGACAACAAAACAGAACAACTTTATCCAATCAGAACAAAGATCGTGGCTGATCATTGTCCGATCAGATTCCTTTTCCTCCAGTCCGGTCTCATACCTCCCATGGCTCCTTTCTCTCCAGGAGGTCCAGGTATCCCATCCTGTCCCTGGTTTCCTCTTGGACCAGCTGGACCAGGCTCTCCAGGAGCCCCCTTGTTACCTGGAAATAAAGATATATTTAACCCAGTGAGAGGACAGACTGTTTCTAACTTCATGTTGACAGACAGTCGAGCTGTCACTGAGCGTCACATTCAAGTCTTTGACAGTCGTGTTGTGATGGGCAAGAAGTCAAGTAGTCCTGCTACCGTTAATAATACTGTTACACTGGTTTGTGCACCTGTGAGGCCGGTGGGTCCTGGAGGGCCATTTTTCCCCGGAGGTCCATCACAGCCCTTTTCACCAGAAGACCCAGGAGAACCTGAGGAAGACAGACAGGTCACAGAGGCTTTCACTTAGCTTGTGGAAGGTCTGGTGATCTATGCTGCCTGTTGCCTGTCAAGAATCTGCAGGTTCCTCTGCTCTGAGATTTAAAGTGAGTTTCAGCTCATCGTTCAGCTGCCTGATCTCACTTAGACTTGTTGTATAAACTGTAGATGAATTATGAATAAATAGTACAAACTGCTGATATGTGATGTATTAACTGTATAAACTGCAGATATATGATGTGTAAACTCTGACCTCTGCATCCTGAGGCTCCAGAATGTCCTTTAGGGCCACAGGGGCCACATTCTCCTGGAGGACCAAAGTTTCCAACATCCCCTGGTTTCCCCTTTGGACCTGTTGATCCAGCACATCCTGGATTCCCCTGAGAGGAGGACAGAGGGAGAGAAGACACTTCATTTTAGTTTCAAATGAAACTTGTCATGAAGGAGCTTTTAAATCTTTAACAGACAATATCCTGGTCATAAATCTGTCAAATCTGTCAAATATAACTTAAAACATCGACCACCAAAAACAAAGATAGGCGAGATTTATTTATTTATTAATTTTCAGCAAAATACACTTGGCTTTGAACATCATGTGTTCCTGAAAGATGGGAAAGAGAAGTGAAAAAGGTAGTTGGGCTGAATTTAAGGACGTGGAAAAACCAATGTGAGACAAATTATTAAAGGGAATGGCTCTATATAAAAGCTCTATTATTATCATGGCTCTATAGAAAAGTTAATGGATGTAACACCAATTTATTAGATTCATTCTCTCTAAAAAAAAACCTGGAAAAGACTGGAGGCCAACATAGAGCAGAACATCGTCTGCATATGAGGTTAGGGGTAAAGCAACTTAAAATTAACTTATTATAGGACATTACATAAATATTGAGACTCCATCCAATCATATATATTAAACTGATGCACATGACATAGAATCACATTTTACAGATTATGCTTAAGATTAGTGTGTCTCTGTATGTGTGTGACACCTTCTCTCCTGGAAATCCTTTGGATCCTGGTCCAGGTGGACTCGGTTCCCCTTTAGTACCTTTAGCTCCTCCTGGTCCTGGTATCCCATCTGAACCTGGTGGCCCACAAGGCCCGGCCAAACCTTTCTCACCTTTACGACCTGAAGGAAAAAAGCAGAGAGACAGAGATCATCCTAGAGAGTTTGTCTCCTTAAAGTCTGTGTTCTCTTCCAGATGGTTGATGTTTTAGTCTGTTTCAGACTAAAGTTCTTTGACGTTCTCAAAGCCTGTGTATTATTCATTTAAGGTTTGTGCTTAATAATATTACATCTATTTAATTAACAGCTTCTGAAAGACTCTCAAGCAGGTGGATCAATATTGACTCAACAACGCAACAATCCCTGACAGATACAGTTCAGATCTAAATTCGTGACTCAGTTTGTGTGGTTTGTTGTTACCTGGCCTCCCCATCTCTCCTTGGTCACCGGTGAGTCCACAGGATCCAGGAGGACCTTTCTCTCCATCCCTGCCAGGGTTTCCAGGAAGTCCTGACCGACACACAGTCATTAACTGTCACATTATAAGTGGAGGAGATGCGACAGTGCTGGTAGCTAATAAGAAAGCAAACAATATTTTCAGTTAGATGTTTTCACCTTGTGGTCCAGCATTTCCAGGTCTACCATTGCTGCCGTCTGGGCCCTGTGGCCCCGTGGCGCCCCTCTCTCCTTTAGTACCAGTGAGACCTGTGGGCCCTAATTGTGCGACAGGAAGCAGGCAGATAGGTCACAGACAGGTAGAACAACACATCTGGAATATATTTATTAGAGGGTGGAGCTCAAATAATTTATAGGAGACTTATTGTCTCTGATACCTGATTAGTTCAAGAACAGCTTCATAAATGATTTTTATGAAATGTATTTATATTTATCTGGTTATTAGACTTGGTCTCTTTTTAATTTTTTTCAGTGGGTTCAGTTTGGACATTTTACGGCTTTTACGCATTGAAATATTTCCTGGCTCTGAACAGTTGCCAGGCAACAAGCAGAGACTCCAGGAAATTTCTGTTCCCAGCTCATAACTCCCTGTAAGACCACAACAAGATTTTACGTTTCAGTTTTTCTACAGATTAAACAAATGGGACATAAAATGTGAGTCAGTGAGATTTGAAAATGCTGGAAGGCATATTTTCTTGCTTTTGGACAGAGACAGACGAGCTGTTTTCAGTCTGAATTGACAACAAAATGGGACTCAGAATAGAACCTTGAGGAACACCAGGGACAACATCTGTTGTGGACTGAAGCCTCACATTGACGGCAAACTATCAATGATACCTGACACAGTTTCTCACAGCACATTCACATAGAAGCAAACAGAACAGAGTACCAAGGTCTCCAGAGTCTCCAGGGTCTCCATACATCTCCACATCTATCTGCATTCCTTTTGATCCAGTTTCTCCTCTGTCCCCCTGTGGCCCCTGAGGCCCCGGAGAACCCCTGACCCCATCTACACCCATCTGACCTGAAGACAGACACAGTCACAGACGGTTGTAGTTAGAATAAACCCTCTGACTGTTTGACTGACTGAGAGATTTCATTCATTGATAGATGAAACCTTTCGGTCCTGGTTGTCCAGTTTCTCCTGGTTTCCCATCATTCCCTGGAGCCCCGACGGCTCCTGGAGGACCCTCGTTCCCTCTGATGCCTAAAACACAAATATATGTGGATGTTACTATACTTGTGAGGACACTGCAATGACCTGTATTTACAAGTTGATTTGATTTTCACCCTAACAAGTTGACAGCCATGCGAGCACTGTGAGGTAAATGTTTGATGAAAAGGCTGAGGTTCACCAAAGTTATTACATTTCATCCTCAGGGGAACATAAATGTCTGAAGCATATTTCATGACAATCCATCCAACAGTTGTTGAGATGTTTCAGTCTGGACCAAAGTGGTCCAAAGTGAGTATCAGAAGGTTTGTGTGACCACATCTGCTTACCTGGGCTTCCTGGTGCCCCGTCGACGCCTCTCAGGCCCTTCACTCCAACTGCTCCTACTGATCCCGGAGGGCCATCAAACCCTGGGGACCCATATGGTCCTTGAGTCCCCAGGCCTCCAACGCCCGGCAGCCCAGGGTCACCCCGCACACCCTTTGGGCCCCGAGCCCCTGCAAGACAAGATACCTGATAAACTGACAGACAGGTAAGTTTTCTCATCGTGGTTTTAGTTTGTTTTACGAAATCCTACAAACTGTGCTCAAGAAATGAAGAAACTAATTCACCACTTTAAAGAAATGCTGTGTTTTTTTGGGGGGGAATCCTCCTTGTTTTGCTGTTTTAGCCAGAATCAGATGAGAGAGTGGATAAAAGATTCTGTAGGGACACAAACCCACACCAGGTGTCACTGTTACCTGTGAATCCGATGACGCCCATTTGTCCCTGCTCTCCTTTAGGTCCAGGAGCCCCAGGTAAACACGGCCCAACAGAACCAACAGGACCGGGTACACCATCCAGACCAGAACGACCTGAGAGACACTTCAGTTCACTTTGGGCGTTTTCAGCCTGTGTTGTTTTGTCCATTTGAATCAGTTTAGTTTAGTTTTTCACCCCTTGATAAAAGTTGTTTGGGTAGATATGAAGACAGCATTGTACTCAATGTTCTGAGTGTGGTCACAAAGTCTGGAGTGGTTTGTTTGTGGTGGAAATGTGATCTGACTCAACTACGAGCCAAAATGCACAAATGACAGCAGTCTCACGTGTAACATTCCCCTCTTCTCATTTCTCAGTTTGCGCATCAATGATTCCTTTGCTTGCCTCGTGTAACAGTCCCTCAGATGAGGAAGCACAAAATAGAGAAATGAGAAAAGCCCCATGACTCAAAACAAAACAAGATGTCCTCTTAAAAAAATGAATGGAGGAGGTGAAGGTGGGGCAGTTATCGTCTCTATGTGGAGCCCATTAGAGCCGCAAGTACTACTGGATTCAATCTGAACTAGTTCGAATTTTTGGGTCCTGGCTCACCAGTAGTGGTTCATCAAATCCTCAATGAGCTACCTTTGGGTCCTGGTGGTCCGTCTTGTCCTGGAGGTCCTGGAGCTCCATCTGGTCCTTGGGGTCCCGAGTTTCCTTGGGGCCCCACAGAGCCATCTTCTCCCTGGGGGCCTGACTGACCCTGCTGACCTGGGAAACCAATACCCCGGTCCCCCTGTGATGACAGGGACCAACATGAAGCCAGTGAATGAGCACAGGATGAGGACGACTGTTTGACACAACTTCTGTTACATCCGACAGCAAAACAGGAAGTGGAGTGAGGTAAAGAGCACATTGGTGTCATATGGGAGTGATGTAAATGAATCAATAATAATAAATAATTTGAAGAAATAGTTTCCAACCTGTAAACAGTGTTCACGTCACATTTGAGTCATAATTTTAACTCTAACTTGTGTGACTTTGTGCTGAATAAAACAGAAGTCTGAAAACCAAACAAACATAGACTGATTGATTTAAGGAAACTCTAGTTTTCTTAAACTATGATTTGTCTAAACCAACCAAACCAGCTTTAGTTCTTATAACTAATCCAGATCAGCAGCAGCAGATCAGATTATGTGAATGATTCAGTGACAGATAACTGTGTCCAGACAAAAAGCAAATTTTGCAAATTTGACCACTGAACTGTTTTATATTTATTCATTCACTCATGTACAAACTGTACTTTAGCTGTAAGCTAGCTGTGTTGGTCTCTGTGTGAATGCACATCTGTGAGCGTCTGTACACGGTGATAAGAACCTGATTTCTCTGTGTTCAGAGGTTTCTCGGCTTCCTGTCTGTGTGAGTCAACGTTACCTTAGAGCCTGGCATCCCTGGGGGGCCTGATGGTCCCGCCCGACCTTTGATACCAAAACTTGGTAGACCTGAAGCTCCTGGAACACCCTTGAGTCCTGATCCGCAAAAAAAAGTTATTTATCATCTTCTATTTGTTGAAACCTTCAGCTGACTGTTTGATTCAAACCTGTTCATAAACCTGACCTTTGACCCCTGGGAAGCCTTGAGGGCCCTGAACTGAAAATCCCGCATCTCCCTTTTCTCCCTTTGGACCAACAGATCCTGGATCACCTGGAGGTCCTGTCACGCCTGAGACCAGCAGAGACAACAGGTGAGTCAACAGGTAACAGACAGAGACTTCACTGACAGAGCTGAATGATTTATGTTGGATTGAATCTCTGTGTTTTTGTTTGATTTTGTAATTATGTGGAAAAGTGTGTTTTGTCAGTGTCAGTTGTTTTGTGACAGAATCAAACTGAACCAAGCTGAAACAAACACTGTGTTTGAGAGGCTCATTGTTTTTTAGGAGCCTCAACATCAGATAATAAAGCAGGTCTCACCTTAAAGTCCTTATTGGGTCAGATGAGTCTGTATTTTAGTGTTACATTTTTCCAAACAGATCTAACCAGTTAACACACAGAAGGTCTGGAGCTTCGGGCAGCTCATTTCCTTAAAATGATTTTTTATAACTTGGTTTCCAGATTCTGTAGTTTTGGTTCACCTGATTCTAAAATCATCAGGGTTGTTTTCAAACAATAAAAATCAAGAATAAGGATGAGCTGCAGTGGAAGGATCTGTCTCACCTTCAGGACCGGGGTTTCCAGATAGACCTTTCTCTCCTTTCTGTCCTGGATCTCCTGGAGAGGTTTTGACTTCACCTGGAGAACCTTTTTCCCCTGAATGAACAAACAGACAGACAGACAAGTCGTTACCAGCTCCGCCAAAGAGACATTTCACTTCTGAGCTTCTCTCGTGGTTTCATTTAAAAAACTTTTAAAACAATCCAATGTTTCACTAAAAACCTGAGGTGCTTGATAAATATTTGACTCCCTGCAGTTCAGTCACTCTCACCTGGTTTTCCAGGATCTCCTCGCTGTCCCAGGACTCCCACACTGCCTTTAAGTCCCGGAGGCCCTGGAGCTCCGATTACAGGAGGTCCTGGAGGTCCCATCTGTCCTAATAGTCCTCTGGGACCAGTCTCCCCAAGCGAGCCCCTGTCACCTTTTGGCCCCAGAGGCCCCTGAGAGCAGCATTGGAGACAAACAGCAAATCATCAGGACTGGACAGACGAACTGGACAGACAGTCTCTCTGGATGTTGGATCTGATACTCACAGGGTTTCCTTTCTGTCCCAGAACACCTTTAGGTCCTGCAACTCCTCGACGTCCGTCTGTCCCCTCGAAACCTGGTGGTCCCGCCACCCCCCGGTCCCCGTCCTCACCCTTCTGTCCCACCCTCTGCATGATTCCCAGGTCACCAACAGGTCCTGGGGAGCCTGTGAGGCCGGGGATGCCGAAGGGTCCCTAAAGACAGAGCAACAGACCGGACAGAGAGAGACAGACGGACAAAGAGACAGTCATGAGGTATCTCAGTAATCACAGCTGAGTTACATCCAACTGTCCAATCAAAAAGCTTCCTACCAGAACCTCTTGTGTCTCACAGTTGGATTTACTCCAGTCGCTCTCTGGTTCCATTCAGCTTAACACGCTTCAATATATATGACTTTGGATCTGAACTCAATTACAAAATGTTCTTCATTGTGATTTTTTCCCAAAATGCTCCAACAAATACAAATTCTTTCTACAAATGCAAATATTAAATAATTCAGAAACATTCATAAAAAATAGTTCATATACTCAGAAAATCTCATTTTTATCTTTTTTTTTTGACGTCATACTTCATTAATTTGTGATTTCTGGACTGACAACTTCTTATTTTCTTTATTTCTTTACGAAGAGGAGGATCAAGATATAGATGAAGAGAGAGAACACGTTAGGTGTTAGGTATGTTCGGAGTGGAGTCGTCTCAGGAGAGGTAGGACTCTGCTGAGTGAAATGAGTTCAGTGACTTATTCCACCACTGAGGGGCGACAGAAAACTCCTAACTGGAGATAAGAGGAGCATCAGAGGGACACATCTGTGATTAGTGAGCTCACCTGTGGACCAGGTGGTCCTGCAACACCTTTGACCCCTTTGTAACCTTTGGGTCCTGGAAATCCAACTGAACCTGGAAACAGAATGACATCACAGACAGACAGATGAGTTTCACCTGCTCGTCATCTTTACACTGAATCTGACTCTGGATCAGAGGGTTATTTCAACACAGTGTAGTCGACATTTTCTAATTCCTGTTATCTTCATATTGTTTCCCCTCTTTGGGACAACTTTGAGGAAATTAATAAAAACTTAAACTTAAAACTACAAAAACTAACTACTTTTACTCTGGAATGTAATCAACCTTTATTTGAGAGGGCAAGGCAGTCAGTCACAGGACCAATAGCTCATACAATCAGAGTAAAAAATTTGAGTCAGCTGTGGTTCTTACCAGTCACTCCATTTTCACCTGGCTCTCCTGGTTTACCTGGAGGTCCAGGAAGGCCATAAACAACTTGACAGGTTGTGCACACCTCCCCCTTGTCACCTGACAAACACAAATCAATCAATTATGCAAACCATTTCTATGACTTAGGTTAGATCTGTCTCTTCACAGTAAGAAGGTCCTACTGACTAGTTTATCATTTATCATTATTAAATTATCATGGCATGTAATGACATAACTTCTCCTTCCTCTCACCCACTCACCCGTTGCTCCCTCCTCCCCTCTGCTTCCAGGGAGGCCCATCAGTCCTTTCTGACCTTTAGTTCCTGGAAGACCAACATCTCCCTCCAGGAGATCTGACACACAGAAGACAATAATGTAATTCGACAGAATTGGAGTTTTTGGAAGGTCGAGTTTGATGTAGCTAAGCTAGCAGTTTCACCCTGCTTCCAGTCTCTGTGCTAAGCTAGGCTAACCACATGTTGGCCCAAACTGACATTTCTCATTTGACTCCTTCCTAAAACTAAACCTTCAAGAGAGAATGAAAGAGCTGCGAGAGTCTGACCATTATGATAGAAAGTTTAATCATACTGTTGTCAGATACTTTCATTAACAACATTTCCTCATTATGCTGATAGAAAACATGATCCATCACATTTCTTCAAAATATATTTGCTGTTGCAAATTAATTGTATACAAACAAACTTCCTGAAGATATATGTTGGACTATTTCTTTTAATCTAAATAAGCTTTCATATAAAGACCAGAGGCTCGAGGATACTTCCCTGAGGGCCTCCATAACTTACATTAAAGACAGAGAACAAGAGGGTTCACTATCTATCCATCCATCTATCTATCTATCTATCTATCTATCTAGTATTTAGTTTTTTACAATCTGTACAACATATGACTCTCTCTGTCCTTTGTTTCAGATAAAGACAAACTAGTTTAGCCACAGTGTTAAAGTGTTTGAAGACAGCAGATCAGAGAAGACACGTAGAGACATCCTGGAAGAAACCTTCCTCAGTATCACAAAGAGAAACACAATCATCACCTGGTATTCCTGGCTCTCCTGGTTCTCCTTCTACTCCACGAACTCCTGGGACTCCATTCTGTCCCGGGGGCCCAATGATCACGGGTCCCAGCTCTCCTGGTCCTCCTTTGGGTCCAGTTGAGCCGGGAGGCCCCTGGAGACCTGGTGGACCAGTGCGAGCCACACCTTGAGGGAAGAACAGAATTTATATTCTTATTGAGAGAAAGAGAGAGAGATCGACAGAGAGAGAGCGATTGACAGAGAGACAGAGACAGAGAGAGATAGAGAGAGAGAGAGAGAGAAAGAGAGAGAGACAGCGAGAGACAGACAGACTCGGTGTTCTGTACCTGGTTTGCCCTGCAGTCCAGGAAAACCAATGAGTCCTGAAAGAAAGCAGAGATGAAACTTTACTGTCAAACTGTCCTTATCGGTCTTTTGACAAACACAATGAAACATTTCTTTTGTAATTATTCAAAAGTATGATTCAGCTCATGTTTGGACAGATTAGCAGATATGTTGCTTCAGCCTGGATTTTCTGTTGAGGATAAAAGAAATAAATGAACCTCTGCTGCTGTTCTGATGCACAAATATTTACAACATGACAAAACTGCTTCACTTTACAGTTATGAGTCTTGAGGCTTCAGGGCTGATGGATTTGATGATCCTGTGTTCAGTAAGATCAGACTCCACCTGAGCAGGAAAAACTACGACACGAAAGAATCTGTACATTCAAAGTGTCTTCAACCCTTCATGTTGGTCTCTGTACTACCTTGTTCTCCAGGGACTCCGGGGGGGCCGCGGGGCCCAGGGACACCGAGCTGGCCCTTCAGGAATCTGTGATTCCAGACTGTCTGATAAAAACACGCAAACACATATTTAACATGAAGAGTGACGGTCGGCTGTCGGTTCAAAGCAGGCAGGAAGTGTACTGTTGGCTCCGCCCTCATCTTATAAGCAGATGTTTTTCTGTTGATCTAATCATCAACGTAGCTTCGTGTGTTTCATATGTCAATAAATTAACTGCAGAGGATTCATCTACTAAAACAACAGGATGAAGCGTCTGCAGGTCTCGTTAAAGATGTTTGTTGAACCTTCTGAGATAAACAATATTTCACCACACAGGTGAACTGCGAGCTGCTGTTTTCAGTACCTGTAAGAAAATCAGAGCTAAAAGATAAAGTTTGTTTGTTTGGTCATGTTGTTTCAGTTGATTCTTCTGCACATGAACACATCAGGATTTCTATTCTCAAAATTCAGCTCCAGCCAGAAAGACTTAAGACTCTTTAAAAAACTGAGCTCACCTCTTCTCGTGTTTTGCCGGTGTTACTTTGTGTGCCTGTTGCGTTTATTTTTATCAACCTGGCTCTTATTTTGGTAGAATGAGCCATTCTTCCTGTCAGCTACGTTAACATTTTACTGAGCAGAGAAAAAAATGAAACAACAATCAAGACTTCAGACTCACCTCGCCTGGAAGACCTGGAAAACCAAGGTCACCTTTCTCTCCCTGAAAACACAAATATCATGAAGACAGTACTGAGTGTACTACTGCGGCAATACTTCTTGTACCTCATACAGTACTCACCTTGGCTCCGTCAATACCTGGAGGACCGAGGAAGCCACGATCCCCTGGTTCTCCCTGCAGACACACAGGACACTCAAGTTAAAGTTGTTTCTGCAGTGTCAGACCTCAGACCGGGTTCAGTCCGGTTCTGAAGGTGCCACTTTTGGTTTAGGATCTATTCTGGTTCTGGAGTGTACCTGCTCCACTAGACCAGTCCAGTCCCACAGATGGACTCACACATATTGTAATGAATTGTTTACATCAGCAGGTTGGTTAGTTTTCCTGTTACCTGTTCTCCGAGCTCTCCGGGGACTCCATCCTTCCCAGGTTTACCCTGACACACAAACACCAAACAACACGTGAGGCCAGGATTACACCTGCGCAGGTAAAACTAATGAACAAATATACATCCACGTTATCGGAAATGAACTCTCGCGTCTCTCTCTTACTAGAGGGCCGGGATCACCTCGCTCGCCCTGCTCTCCTTTAACCCCCAGTTTCCCTGGCACACCCTGGAGGAAAAAACAAACACACACACTCGAAATTAAGAGACAATCAAAACAATCATTATCGGGATTTTTTTGTTGCTGTTGTAGATGAGATAAGTTTATGATTCTGTCAGACAGACAGACAGACAGGAGACAGACAGACTGTGAGACGGCTTTTACTTACAGAAGGTCCACGACAACCTTTCAGTCCAACTTCACCTGGTTCTCCCTGAAATATATCAAAAAATATTTGTGAAAACAGACATAAAGGTCAGACAGTCGGACAGACAGATATAAAGACAGACACACCTTCAGTTCTTTGGGTCCTTCAGCGTACAGTTTAATTCCTTTCTGTCCAGGAATCCCCGGTGGGCCACGATCACCCTGAAAACCAAACACAGCTGATGATGGTGATGAAGAGGATGGTGATGAAGACGATGGTGTTTCAGAGGGTAAAAATGTTTGTCTGTCATATATCACAGGTGTTTGCTCACACACAGTCAGAATGTGACTGACCAGGTGATGTGACTTTAAGTGAATTTATGGGAATCAGCATTAGCACAGCTCACCCTCTGTCCTCGGGGACCCGGGATCACGGGACTGGGACCCTCCTGACCCTGAAACAGAAACACGGCATCATCACGACCAAACGATCACAGACTGAAGTCACATGACCAAACATCAGGCCTTCAAACATCTGAGTTTAGTTGTGATTATTGACTGTGATTTAAACGGGTTGTAAATAAAGACCTTCAGGTGTTTTGGTGGTTCTGTATTAACATACTTGTGAGGAACTTGTTTTCTGAGGTTGGTGCTTGATGTTGGGAAAACACAGTCAACAGTGTGATGCTGATGACATCTACCTTAACGCTGTGGGGACAATATGAGCAGTTCTGTCACTGAACAGACCTGAAGACACAAACTGATCAGCACACTGACCTTCTCTCCAGGTAACCCCGGCAAACCTGGACTTCCCTGAGTTAAAAACCAAAAACAGCTGATGTCATTTGATTGAACCATTGATCGCTGTAAATGTTTAAATAAAGTCTGACAGTTTTAGATCTGAAGCATACAGGAAGTCCGGTGGGTCCTGGTGGTCCTGGCAGGCCTGCTTCACCTGGGTTTCCACTCAGCCCCTGCAACACAAATGACCAATCAGAGCTCACTCTCCAACAGCCACTCACAAAAAATTTTAAAGGTTCAAAATCTTTTTTTTTCAGCTCCAAACACATCTATCAGGTTTTTGCGTTACATGCTGTCGTCTGGTTTACATTCAAAAACATGTACGAAGTTTGGAATATGTAATAACATTTTTGGAATAAATTTTACATTCACTCACACCCCGAAAATATCAGAGCAAATTTTAAAGTAGACTTTATTTTGGTAATCCTTAAACTTAATTTTCAGCAGTCTCCACCATCACTGATACCAAAAGAACAGCGTTCCTCACGAAATGTGAGGCAGACTTGGATTTGTCTCGTCTAAATGACAGTGACTGACATTTTCTCCATCTGGTCCTTGTGGTCCTGTTGCTCCTTTAATGTCCTGAGTGATGGGATAGACGAACGAGTCTCCCTGAAACCAGGAACAGAAACAGTCAGAAACAGAAACAGATGTTTCTGTAGTGAAGACGTGGTGAATTGAGGGTTTACTGCTTGTAAAACAGGAAGTGTTTGAGATGTTGGATGAGGGGTTTTACAGCCTTTCCCTTGCTGGCTTTTAAAGTATAATGACCATAAAAACTTTGCGTTCACATCAGAAATGTTGCTTCTGTTGGTCAACGGGTTTATTATGTCGATCATGTGATGAATATGTCCCATCATCTCCCACATGATGAAAATATTTCTGAAAGAATAAAAAACTTGTGGAATAAATGTTGTTCTTTGACATAAATTGCACCTTTAAACCTTCAGGTGAGGCACAAACACGTGTTTTACATGTGAAGAATGGGAGATACAGGGTTTCATTATGACTGTGTGTGAATGTGCTCAGGTGTGTTCTCTTACCTTCGGACCCCTCTGCCCTGGTTGACCCTGAAACACATGAACACAGTTAGCCTTTGCTTCTCAGAGCTAACTAGCCTAGCTTAGCTTCAGCCTGTGGTGATTAAAATGTTTGTCACTGAATGACAGACAAGTTCACAGGAAGTCTTCTCAGCCAATCCAATCACTGCTTTGCACAGGAAGTAGGCGGGACTTACTGGAAGGCCAACAGGTCCTGGAGCCCCAGGGAATCCTGGGTAACCACTATCCCCCTGGAAGAGATGAATCAATACATCAATCAGTGTTTTATCAGGTGTTTTCTCAGCAGGTGAATCTTAAATCTTTGTTTCTGCACATGTTGAAACATTAAGCTCTCGTCCTTTAAGTAGGAAATAAGGTTAAGGACAGGAGCCATGTTGGCTCAGTCTGTCAGCTCTATTACATTAAACAACAACCAGTTAACCCCCCACGAAGAACGAAATCCAACTGATCCCCAGCTAAATCAGTAAAATGTGATGTGTCATCTCTACCTTTGTCCCGTTGCATCCTGGGAATCCTGGTTGGCCAATGGGTCCCTCGTGTCCTGGGAGTCCCTAAGAGAAGACGCGCAACAACAGAGTTTTCAGAAAATGATAAATGTTCAGCAAACACAGTGAAAAGTATCTTAATATCAGCTCAGTTAGTCATGAAAGTCGTATTTTGTGTGAACGAGTGAGGAGATGTGAATAAATGCCGTCAGTTCAGACTCTGATTTCAGAAAAAATATTGATTATAGCCACTTTATGGAGATTTAACCCTTTTTGATCTCCACTGCTCCAACTGATTTTATGTTCTTAGTTTTTGTGTGATGAAGCTGCATAAATGTCTGTGTCCAAGTTTTTAAATTCATTTTGCAGTTCAGTCACTTCATGTCGGTGCAGGTTTGTGTTTTTGCTTGTTCTGTGGACTCTTGTGTTGTTCGTGGTTCTGGAGGAACATTCATCCTGTATATAGCTGAAAATGACATTAAAGACAGTCTACAGTCATCATTTTTTTCACAGTCGACATTATTTGTGCTTTAAATTCTTTGTTCTCTGTCTACATTCTTTATGTTTTCTGAACGCACTCTGAATGTTATATAATGGTTCCTACCGGCAGTCCTGGAGGTCCTGGGAAACCTGGTTTTCCTGGAAGACCCTGGAGAATAAAGAGAGCAGACTGTTACTGACAGACTGATGTTTACCATCAAATGATCCGTCACTCATTTGATCTGTTTCAGTCTACAAAGTTATCAGATCAATCTGGATGAATTTTGACTAAATGTGTCTAAAATTCTGCTCAAGTCAAACTCATTAATGATTCATCATCATCACCATCATCATCATCAGTCATACTTGCCACTTTGAACTAGTTGTGCATACTTTTTTTCTTTATATATATACTTTTATACTTTTATCTATTTGTATTCTTGCCACTTCTCTTGTACTGTTGCAACGCCTGAATTTCCCCTCTGGGGATCAATAAAGAATTATCTTATAGAATTATCTTATACCCGAGAGCCTTTCAGTCCTGAACCTCCTGCTGCTCCCTGGTCACCCTGAGGACAAAAAATACAAGGAAAGAATCATCATACTGAAGAATTCTGCAGATATAAAAAACTGAGATAATAATAAGTTATCAGACAGACACGACATCATGACTTGAGATTGTTTTGGGATTGTGGTTTTAGAATAAAAAGAGGACCGAGGGGAGAACCCTGAGGAACTCAACTGTCTATTTAAACAAGTGAAATAACAACGACAATAGTCTCTTATTATGATGAAAACGTGTCTCTTATGTTCAGTTCAGAGGTTGTTACCTTTTCTCCAGGTGAGCCCTGGTGGCCTTCGTTTCCAGGGTAACCAATCACTCCAGGAAGTCCGTCATATCCAAGGTAACCAGGCTCACCCTATGGGGGATGAAAACACAGGTAGATCTCAGAGAACAGATCCGGGGTCAGTTCACCTGCTGTCCACACAAAAGCAGTAAACTCAGGTAAAGTCTGGTGACCATGGATCCTGGCTGAGGCCCAGGTGCATTCAGGACGTTTCATGTTCAGTAGAGAGGAACCAGCTTTTATTCTCCTGCTGAACACACCTGAGATCACAGAGTTCACACCTGGGTGGTCTCAGGTACGTGAGACACATCTGACTGCAGCACAAAGACACAAAGACTTCAAGGCTTGAGACTCAACCGCAGCTGAACTCATATTTCACATATGACACATCACATATTTCATATTGCTGGTTTTATTGGTATTAATTAAATGTTTAATTATGTAGTTCTTATTATTGTTAGTTTATTTTTCATGTCTGTTCCATTATTATTGTTATTATTATTATTCATGGTAGAATATTTGAATCCAAATTCAGTTGGTTCACAAATGAAATTAGACCCCATAGAATCATAATAAATACCATTATAATTACAGCTGTATTTCTGTATCACATTTCAAGAGCAGAACATAAAAACAACAAAAAACAGAAATACATTTTAAAAGGATAATTACAGCTCATTAAACAAGTTAGATCCATGTCACACCTCCTTAGATAGAACTTAGAATCCAACAGAGCCAAAACAAAGCCCAAACAAGACCCGGCAGATCTGATTTGAGCCCCACAGGAGACCTGCTGGACCCGCACTAGTCCTGCTGGACCTGCATAAAAATACATAAAAGTCTGCAGTGACAGCAGGTCGCCACTGGAGGGCAGCAGACTGTAAACACACACTGATCCAGGATCAGTGAGGTCTGACCAGTCAGGATGATGTCACATTAATTATCACCATAGACTGTATAAATCACCCTGTGCTTTGTCAGTCAGACAGACAGACAGGCAGGCAGGCAGGCAGGCAGACAGACAGACAGGCAGGCAGGCAGGCAGGCAGGCAGGACAGGCAGACACACAGACAGGCAGGCAGACAGACAGACACACAGACAGGCAGGCAGGCAGACAGACAGACACACAGACAGGCAGGCAGGCAGACAGGCAGGCAGGCAGACAGACAGACACACAGACAGGCAGGCAGGCAGACAGGCAGGCAGGCAGACAGACAGACACACAGACAGGCAGGCAGGCAGACAGAACCAGAACTGAATTACTTCCTGTGTTCAGGTTGAGATTTTCTCACCTTTTGACCTTTGACCCCGTCACAGTGACAGAACGACTTCCCACTGCAGTGACACACCTGCAGAGACAAGACAAGAACATGTGAGTGTGTTTAATTAATCTGGTAGACTGAGGTCTTCATGGATCAGAGTCGCTCCAGGTTCAGATTCTGATCAGTCTTATCAGATCTGGTAGGTCACGATAAAACATTTCTGTTTACAACATTGACTCTTTCTGTTTTTCTAATAAACAGCACAGTTTACATCATCATCAGTCTATGTCCTTCTTCAAGATGAAACTGCACATTTTAGAGCGGCCTGTTACTGTGAGCAGCCGACGTACCTGTTCAATAATCATGCTGTTCAACCAGCCTCACCTGTCAGGTGGATGGATGGATCGAAGGAGAAGAGCTCTAACACGGATTTTAACAAATTTGAGAGAAATAAGATTTTTGTTTTCAGCTTGGGACAAACTGGAGCTAAAACAAACAGCTTTTATATTTTCGTTTAGTGTAATTTGATAAACTCACTTTGTGCTTTGAAAAACAGGTGTAAAAAGGTCACGAAACACTCTGAACTCATTATCAGGCTGAGGTAGATTTTCCACAGGTCTGTTTGAGATCACTCAGACTGATCTTAATCTCAGTCTGAAGTTTAGACTGTTGTGTCGTCAGTGAACATGTGACCCGAACGATTTCAGTCAGACAGATTCTCAGGGTCTAAACACAGACTGAACTTAAACTCAGCTTCCTTCCGATATCTGTGATTTTCAAACAAGTCCTCTAAACGACGGTTTGAACCCAAACACCTCGATGGATCCTGCAGGTGTAACAGTGGTGGAGCTTAGTCCTGACTGAGCTCAGTCTCAGGTTTAGATTCTATAAAGTTGTCCAGCATGTTTCTTCATGATGTTTTTATCTGTGCGACATAAATCTGAGGGTCTAAACCCAAACACCTTCATGTATCCTGCAGGTGTAACTGTGCTCTTCCTGTGTGATAAACTGAACCAGCAGACAGTCAGACAGACAGGCTGATGAAGGTCTGATGTCGTCTTATCTTCATTCCTGTCTCACATCCCGCACGACGCACGATGCCCCGACACGTCCTGCAGCAGGGCATCATGGGTAATGTTCTACATTTACTTTACTGTGAGAGTTCGGCCTGCAGACTGTCTGAGTCTGAACTTCACATCAGATTATTTCCATTTGTCTCTGTGCACCAGACGACGTTTGACCCTCACGACCTGCCGTACAAACCTCACTGTGGAAGAGTAGAACAAAAACGACGATGATGCAAAAAGACGACAAACATTTATGTCACTGAACATTGTTTTAACCAAAAGAATTAAGGACAAACCAAAACTACAACAAAGACACTCTGCAGTGTTCAAACCATCCAAAAACAGGAAACAGACAAACACCTGAAATATTTCATCACTCGTTCAGAAATGTGTCACAGAAATATAATAACATTATTGGTGAAACATAACGTGGCATAAAAGTGATTAAGTTGATTATTATTATCAAATATATCAGAGTGAACAGAAAGTGAGACAGTGAGAGATTGTTAGGTTAAGGTCAGGTCCTTCAGGTTAGTCTCCAGGAAATGAATGTAAGTCTATGTAAATTCCCCAAAAGTGACATAAGTAAAGACTGTGTGTGTGTGTGTGTGTGTGTGTGTGTGTGTGTCTGTTCATATCAAAATAAAACAGATAAAAGAAGAAATGAATAAACACACTGAAGTGGGATTGTTTGGGTTAAATTGCTGCATTTACACAGTGGTGGAAAGTAACTAAGCATTTTATTAAGTACTGTACTTAAGTACAAATTTGATACTTGTATTTTACTTGAGTATTTACATTTTCTGCAATGTAAAATATGAAGTATTAGAGGAAAATATTGTACATTTAACTTCACTGCATTTGTCTGACAGCTTCAGTTACTTCGCAGGGTGAAGGGTTCACAACAAGAATCATGTTTGATTAGTTCAACTAATGTTTTGTAACTAAAATATATGAAACCTCGGCTCCTCGACCAACTACAATGTTAATGACACATGAAGGCATCAGTAATAATAATCCAACAATCCAAAATACACCAGTAAAACATCACAGGGTCATTACGAGTACTTTTACTTTTCATACTTGAAGTACATGTTGCATACACTACTTGTAGTACTTTAGTAATGTTTCACTTGCAGTGGAGTATTTTCACAGTAATTTGGATGTATTTTAAGAAACGTGTGAAAGAAATGGAGAAAACCTGTGAGGCGTCAGACATTTGTCACAGAAATCTGATTTCTGATCAGCTGAACGTAAACGTTTCCGGTTTCCTGCCTGAAGCAGCTGAAATCAAACTTTTCGTCTCATGGAGTTTGAATGATTTTTTCTTGAATTTAAAAAGTGTAAAATGAGCTGACAGATGTTTGGAGATGATTTCATTTAAATGTTTTCATTCACTTCAGCTGCTTTCAGTCAGAGAGACGATGTTTTTCCTTTTCACTGCCGCTCAGCAGATCAGACCAGGGTGTGTGTGTGTGTGTGTGTGTGTGTGTGTATTTGGGTCAGTAATAACAGCAGATCAGGACAAAAGGCTGAAACAGAAAACAGACGAACTAAAACAACAGACAGAGACCAGACTGTCTGACTGACTGCACAGAGACAGACAGAGAGACAGACAGACAGGTTTTATTTCCTGTCTGACATTCTTGATACATTCTTTTATTTCCGCAGTGAAAAAAGGTAGAAAGTTTTCAGATCAAGCTGCTGATAAAACAGACACAGTTTCACCACAGGGAGACTCTTCAGGGACGCCTTCGACCTGCAGAGTCACATGATCGACCGCTGCGTGAACAGTCAGAGGATTATTACAGTTACAAGTTATCATGGTTCATCCTGAGGAGAACATGAACCAAACTTCATGACAATCCATCGCACAGTTGTTGCTGTTCACTTTGGACCAAAGTGACAAACAGACTAATAAAACATCCAACTCTTCACTGTAACGTCGTCATCAGGCCGAACGTCTCTGAACGCTGGAGGGAAACCAAACCAAACCGGTGTGACGCTCCTGAGACGCTTCACATCTCAACTCCAGAATCAAACAGGACACGTATAAAAGAACATCATCTGTAAAATAAGACACATCAGGCTGTGATGGACGGACCTGCAGAGACAGATCACATCCTGAAGACCAAAGGTCAAACATGACCAGGAGCAGAACTGTGACGGACACGGACACAGAACTATGGACAGAAAGTGATATCACACTGAAAACATGATGATGAAACCGGCTGATGATCTGTGAGAGGACACTGAAACAAAAGCTCACGCAGCCGGCAGTAAACACGCTAACAGATGAGCTCATTAGCAGTAATGCTAGCTCAGTTAGCCAAGTCAGTCATGTGACCCGGCAGGTCATGGTCATGTGACCCGGCAGGTCACGGCAGACCCGTATGTCTCCCACAGAACAGAACAAAGACGTCTGCTGTAGGAAAGGGAAGAAGGAAGGAGGTAGAAGACATACTGAGCATGCTCAGATGCTCTGAACATGACTGACAGACGGAGGGCTCTGATTGGCTCACAGTGATCAACAGCCAATTAGGAAAAACAATATATGGTGAACAGGATATAATTCAGATGTCTGCAGACAGAAGGACTTAACGGGTCCTGAACTCATCAAGACCAGAATCCACCAAGACCAGAACCCACCAACACCAGAGTTCACCGAGACCAGAACCCATCAAGACCAGAACTCACTGAGTCCAGAACTCATCAAGACAAGAACTTGTTGGACCTGGAGCTGAATAAAACCTGAAACAAACCTGGACACTTCACATTGTGAACCTTTAACATCCAAACACACACAATGAGAACAAACGACTTCACACAGACTCAGAGCAACATGGACCAGATGACGTCCACGAAAAGTACTACTACAGTACTACCACGGTACTACTGCTGCTACTACAGTACCACTACAGTACAACTACTGCTACTACAGTACTACTACAGAACTACTACTGCTACTACAGTACTACTACAGAACTACTACGACTACTACTACTACAGTACTACTACTACTGCTACAGTACCAGTACAGAACTACTACTACTACTACCACTACAGTACTACTACACTACCACTATAGTACTAGCACAGAACTACTACTAGAGTACTACTACTACTACTACAAATAATAACAACAGTAATAACAATGTTGGCAGCTCTACTGTTCAAACACAGAAACAGAGAAACAGCAGGTGACTTCAGCCAATCACAGTTATCGATCACTCAGTGATTAATGATCAGGATCAATACATTCTTCACATTTCCTCCAGATTTTCACATTAAGAGCAGCAGAACATCAGGTTCAGTCTCAGACTTTGCTCCGTTAGAATAAACCTCCAGACCTCAGACCGGTCCCGGTGCGCGTGTGTCGGGGTGCGCTCGCTCACCCTCTCGGCGTGTCCCGGAGCGGCGGAGCAGCAGAGCAGCAGGACCAGTAGCGGGACCATCCTCCGCCTCGGGCCGCCCGGAGCCTCCATGCAGGCGGACACGCGGCCGCAGGGTCCCGGGGGTCAGACGGACTTCGGGTTGGGCTCCTCCTGCAGGTTCGGCTCCGTTCGGCTCCGTTCGGCTCGGCTCGGCTCGGCTCGGTTTGCAGGGGTCCGTGCGGCTGCAGGTCCACAGAAACCTGTTGCGGGATGGAGACAGACAGAGACAGAGTCTCGCAGACAGACAGAGACAAACCCGCATCACTCAGGACGGGACGTCCGAGGCACCCTTTCAAAATAAAAGCACTCACCCAGAGAGCCTGTGGAGCGTGTTCACGTTCTGTTTCTGACTCAAACCGGTTCGTTTATTGACAAAACATATAAACTGTTAAAGTTTTTATCTTCAGCACATCTCAGGGGACTTTTGCTCTTTTTGCTGCATCCTGTTGATCTGACAGCTGCAGTTACTGATTTCACACATGAAGCAGGTGATGAACCTGTGGAAGTCTCAGGTGTTTGCAGGTCTGATCACACCTGCTCAGGTTGGAGTCTTTCAAAGTCACGTGTGCTGGATTTATGTGAGGTTTTCAGGTACTAATGAGAAGCATAAAGTCTGAAGCTCACCTGCAACAGGTGAACTGCTGAGTCCTGAGAAGAAAATAATCTTCATCTACACAAGATGAAGAAAGATCATCTTCAAACTCATCAGGAGACTTTTTATGAGTCTTTTTACCTTTAATATTGTAACTACTTTTTGCTGATAATCTTTTATACTTTTACTCAAGTAATAGTTGAATGCAGGACTTTTAACCAGGTATTTTGACACTGTGGTGTTACGTTGATACGTTTGATGATACGTTGACGTTGTGTCTGTGGGTGGGACCTGCACAGGTGTAGCTCAGGTACAACCAGTTCAACACACAACCTGTGTACTGGAGCAGAAGTGGAAAGTAGCATGAAATGGAAATAGTCGAGTACCTCAAACTTATACTTTAGTACACCACAGGTGACATCAAACAGCCAATCAGAACGTCTCACCCTCTCAACAGCCAGGTGTGGGAGCTCAGGTTAACTATTTCTATTTGATGGTGTTTTACATTTTTTTCTGTATTTTATGTCTTTGTTTCATTTATTGTGAAACAAAGACATAAAGGTTGCAAACAGACAACTTTGATTCTTGTTTTCTGACATTTTCTAGACAGAATAATTAATAATCACTGAGATTCAACAGTGACTTTCTCCTTTGTCTATCCTATCAATAATCAATAATCAATCAGGAAACACTGATTGTCCACAGTTTGTATCAAACTATCAAATGATATTTTTCTGACGACAAATATAAAGAAATGAAACTTTTCCTTCGGTGCTTTTCTTCTTTCTGCCGCAACAAACTGCTTTTATTTTGTAGCGCGGGGCCAGGGGACCGGAAGTGGGGGTGCGCGCGCTGCAGGTGTTTGTCGGTGATTGACAGGTGCGGACTTGTGTGCGCGGCGCAGCGCTGCGGCTTCACTTTAGCGCACAAAGTTGAGAGTTTTTCTGTCTGCGGGACTCCGACATGAAAACCGCGTGAAGCTTCACACTGAGCGCGAGACCTTCAGGTAAGAGAGCGTCACTCACCTGAGCTGTTTTCTGCACGTGTGACGTTTGAATGAGCCGCTGCTGATCATCAAACTCATCAGCTGCTCATCAGCTCTTAACTGGGCTCTAATTAGCCGTGACGTCAGCAGGTTAATTACTGTTAATGAGCCACTGATGAAGCTGAAGAGGAGAAGTAACGGAGTACTTTTACTCAACTACTGCAGTACAGTGCCGTGTACTGCTGCTGCTGTACTGCAGTATTTCAAACTGTCAATCAGCAGTGAAACAAACTTCTGAAAACTGTTTTGTTCAGTGAACGTGATGAAAATACTGAAATCCTCTCTTTCAGCTACCAAAGTGTAAAAATACTCCATTAGAAGAAAAAGTCCTGCATTCAGAACAGCTTATCAGCAAAATGTACTTAAAATATCAAAAGGAAAAGTACTAAAGTAGTAGTAAGGTTTTGATGTATTTGATTATTAACTGAAGCATCAACGCTGAAGCAGCTGGTCCATCAGTTAAAATGTCTGATGCAGCAGCTCAAAGTACAGACGAGTAGACAGAAGTAAAAATACTCAGGTTCATCAGCAGGAATCAGACTGAAGTGATGTTTCGTTTATGTGGAGTCTGTTCATGTGGAGCCAAGATCACATCTGATCTCATCCAATGCTGCATGAACGCATCTGAGTGGGAACGCATTCAAGACGTCTGATGCTCTGAGTTCATCCTGTCTGTCTGTCTGTCTGTCTGTCTCCATTCTGTCTCATTAAAGCAACAAGAAAAATCAGCTCCAAAGAGAGAGAGAGAGCATTGATCTGTATGAGAGAGAGAGAGATCATTGATTTGTGTGGGAGAGAGAGCGAGAGAACATTGATCTGTGTGGGAGAGAGACAGCATTGATCTGTATGGGAGAGAGAGCATTGATCTGTATGGGAGAGAGAGCATTGATCTGTATGGGAGAGAGAGAGCATTGATTTGTGTGGGAGAGAGAGCGAGAGAACATTGATCTATATGAGAGAGACAGCATTGATCTGTGTGGGGAGAGAGAGAGCATTGATCTGTATGGGAGAGAGAGCATTGATCTGAATGGGAGAGAGAGAGCATTGATCTGTATGGGAGAGAGAGAGCATTGATCTGAATGGGAGAGAGAGAGCATTGATCTGTATGGGAGAGAGAGAGCATTGATCTGAATGGGAGAGAGAGAGCATTGATCTGTATGGGAGAGAGAGCATTGATCTGTATGGGAGAGAGAGAGCATTGATCTGAATGGGAGAGAGAGAGCATTGATCTGTATGGGAGAGAGAGCATTGATCTGTATGGGAGAGAGAGAGCATTGATCTGTATGGGAGAGAGAGCATTGATCTGTATGGGAGAGAGAGAGCATTGATCTCAGCTGCTAATGATCTGATGTGTCAATCTGAATTTGTCTTCGTGTCTCTGCAGGACGACCACCTGTGTCGGAGTGTCAGAGCGTCCTCATTGGCTGAGAACCAGCTGGAGGCGGAGTCAGAGCGACAGGGCCGTGTAGTGGGAGGGACTTCCTCCGAGGAGAGGACAAGATGCTGCTGACTTCCTGCTCCGCCCCCTGCAGCAACACCTGGCTCTGGTAAAAACAAATATATAAAACACATGAGGACGAATCGACACGTTTAAAGTACAAAGCAACACCATGTGAAATAACGTTTGTTCATCGCACAGGAGAGTAAAAGTGAAAGTGAAGCTACTGAGCAAAGAAAACGTGGACCAATCAGATCTGAGCAGACGAGATTAATAATGATTCATTTAATGAAGAAATGCAACATTGTAAAAATGCTTCATTACAAGTAAATGTCCAGTATTTAAAGTTTGACTTCAGTAAAAGTACATAAATGTTTTCAGCTTCATGTCATTAAAGTATGAAACTAAAAGTCCTGAAAATGACTGTGACTGTTTTACTGTCAGATATTATTATTTCATTCAAGCTGAATTCATGTGTGACCTGGTGAACAGAGTCGTTCTTCTCTGAGGAACATGTTTCCCCTCAGCTCCTGTCGTCAGCAGGACAGTTTGAGCTGCTCGTTATCACCGATTGATCGTTGATCATCGATTGATCAGTGGGAGTTGTCCTCTGTGGCTCCAGCTCATCTTCCCTGACTCACCTGTCTGTTTGCTTCTCCAGGTGCCTCCTGATGCTCCTCACTGCTCCTCCAGCTGCTCTCGGGGTGAGTTCATCTCTGTCTCAGTTAAAACTCACCTGTCGTTCCTTCTCTGGTCTTTTATTGTGAAGGTGAAGAGGTTCCTGTCTCCCTCTCCTCAGTGCACAGAGTCTTTTTCCGACTGATTCACTTGTTAACGCTGCAGTTCAGGTTTGATCATTGAAGAAAGTTCAGTTACGAGTGGATGAATGTTACATCATGATCTTCCTCTCTGTCCAATCAGAGGAGAGTTTTCACTCTGTGGTTACTGATCGTCTGAGTGATGTTTAAATGTTTCCCGCTGAAGCTCAGCTCTGATGATTTTGGTCATGTTGATCAGAGTTATTGATCTTATTGAAAAGTTCTGACAGTCTGAAACACTCAAAATTAAATTCACGAAGGTCTCAGAAATTAAGATGCTCCGACTCGGAGATGGTTGAAATGATTTATTCAAAACTCTCATTTATTTTGAAAGATGAAGGTTGTCCCCCAGATTGTCAGAGGGTCTTTGGCACATTGTGTTCAGGTGATTGACAGGTTCAGGTGTTGGGTGGAGTCGGGTAAGACTGACCTGTAGGTGGAGGTAGAGGATGACCTGTGTTCCTATGGTGTCCCTCAGGGATCAGACCTTGGTCCTCAGGTCTTTGTTGATTTAACTGACTGCTGAAACACATGAGATTGATTTAAAGAAACAAACTGATGGACAGATGGTGGAGGACAAATGATGGAGGACAGATTGTGGAGGACAGATGGTGGAGGACAGATGATGGACAGATGGAGGAACGATGATGATGATGATCCCGGATGAACAGATGATGTAGAGATGACCCTGCGGAGGTGAGGAAATGTTTCTCTTCACTCTCTCCATCCTGTTGAGGTCGTCAGGTTCAGTCTGTCTGTGAACAGCAGAGTTGTTGGCCAATCAGCTGCTCCGCCGCATTCAGCCAATCAGTGGCAGTATGGTGTCCCGGATAGAGGGATGGTGGGAGGGTGGAGGATGGATGGAGGATTAATGGATGTTAGTGGGAGCTGGTGCAGATGGAGGATGGAGGACTGATGGAGATTGGCGGTGGATGGATGGAGAACAGTGGACGAGTACAGAACAGAGTCGTGACAGCAGATGGAGCGATGATGGAGGATAAATGAAGGACTGATGGAGGGAGGATGGTGTGAGTGCAGACTTTCAGGACAAAGTCGTGACAGCAGATAGAGCGATAGCCACATTCCTGCTGCTGATAGCCACGCCTGACTGATAACCTGGTTTACACAACGCTGCAGGAATGTGGCTGCTACACAAACACTGCTGCATGCTGGGAAACTCACCGTCTGGGGCCCACCGAGAAAAAAAAACACACTCAGTATATCAACAGGGACACTCGGTGTGGGACGTATGAAGGGGGACAGTGAGGGTCAGGTCCTTTATCACGGTGGTTCCCTACCTGGTTGTGACGATGCACCATCAGATGAACTCAAGCACCTTTTCATCAACACCGCCCGTCATGTTCCAGTGTCTCAGCTGAAGATCAGAAACTATGCAAACTATATGTACTAAACTATATACTCAGTGATTTGAAAACTGTAAACATTGTAAACATGTTTTTTATGATGTATATGAACAAAAGTGTGTTTTATTTTAGAGTGAACGTTAATGAACACGTGTGTTGTGGCGCACGTGGAGAAACATGTCGTGGCCTCAGCTCAGTCTCAGTTTAAAGCTCTGATGGTTTGATTCATATCTGATGAACAGAAGCTGCTTCACATCTGTCCTCATTCAGACTGTTCAAAGAGTGTGAGGGTCAGAAAAATGGAGCACGATTGTCACTGACGTTATCTGATACACACACACACACACACACACACAGTCAGCTGTCTGCTTCCTGAGAATCTCAGAGATGCTTGTCTGTCTCTGCATGGTGTTTACATTCCTCACTGTCTGAACACAGAGAATACACCATAAAAACAAAACACTCTGGAGAAAATTCACCCGAAAACACAAAGCTCACTCTGCTGCAGTCGGAGCGAACACGAGAAAAAACACCTGGAGACACAAAACTCACTCAACTCAAACTGGTCAAACTGTTTAACTGGTCAAGTTCATGATGGCAGGTAGCTCAAACGTCCTTCAGGTCTTCCTGAAGGATCCTGAGGCTTCCCCCATCTGATGGGATAGACAGTCCAACATATTTGACTTCCTGTCGAGACACTGCCCACACTCCAGTTATACAAGTACTCAATGACTTGTAGTAACGGCACCCAGCACCACATCCTCCACAAGAACTGGGAGTAGACTGGATGGACAAACTCCCAGGACCCTAACCCCTCCAGGATCCCTGCAAGAACAAACAGCTGGTTCACAGAATCCACATCACTCCTCTTGAGTTGGTCATTGGTGTCCTGAAATTACGCCTCTTCAGGTTGACGGCCTCCTCCATAGAACAGAAACTTCTTTGTTTACTGTTACAAAAAGCCCCAACAACCTTCTGGCCACAGCTGAGCAGACACCTCCACAGGGACCTCTGCCAGATGTTCACCCTCACTACCTGTTTGAGTTTACCAGATCCGACTGCTCTGTTCTCCACCGAGTGTCTAGCACATAACACAAACTCGATCGCTGACCTTTGCCCTCAGGTGTCTGGTACACTAATGGACCATCCAGGACTTGTTATGGACAGTCCATGACTTGCATAGATGTTCAAGTAACAAAACACAGCTCAGATCCAGATCAGACAGGCAGCTTACAATGACCCCCCAACAGGTGTCCCAAAACCAGAGTCCAGCTCCTTTCCAGGAGTTTGTTTCCAGAGCCTCTGCTGTGTGCTGACATTCCACACGTCTCCATAACCCGGGGTCAGCACCCTGAGACTCCGGATCGGCAACTCTGCCAACCCTTACGTCCAGCTTTGGTGGTTCAGCATTGTAGCGACCCCATGTCAGCCCCAGTGGGCCTCAGGGGTCCACATGGTAACATCTCACCAATTAGCTCAGCTCATCTGAGCGAGGCGGCCGACTTCTGAGGTTGCAGCTCCACCAGGGTTCTCCAGTCGCTCGTAGTCAGACCATCAAATGGGAACAGTTTGATTTGGGGGGCAATAAAGATCTGATCCGAACTGAAATAATGTCAACTTGATAAAGTGTCAATGTGTTATTATAATTGATGATGAACAGTGATAGGAATGTCATGTTGACGATGATGTCATGGTGATGCTTGTGTTCTGTCTCGGTGTCCAGGGCGGTCAGACGGAGCCGTGTGCCGGCCGGGATTGTTCCTCCTGTCAGTGTTTCCCAGCCAAAGGAGCAAGGGTGAGACTCACGCAGCAGCCAATCAGAGCCCAGCTGCATCATGACATCACCACAGCTGCTTACACTTCTGCTCTGCTGTTAACAGACCTGTGACACCTTCACTGTCAGCTCGTAAACCACAGACAGTAAAGCACAAGGAAAACACACAGACAAAAACACACGCGCTGTGATAATGAGCTGCTGGATGGAGGAGTGTTAGTGAGGAATGTATTGGTGTTAAATTAGCAGCTGTTTACCTTCAACTGAGTCAGCAGATTCCACACACACACACACACACACACACACAGTAGTGTTATATCACAGTTGAAGTTTTCTCGCTCCCCAAACTCTGAGCTTCTGTTTCCAGAAACATCTTTTAGATAAAGTTAACAGATGAAGACAAAATGATCCAGTGACTCTCAGTCCAGAAGGTTGTCATGCTAACACTGTTAGCATGGACATCTGGTCCAGATGTTTCTGTCCACAGTCAGTGTTGTTCCAGATGTTTCTGTCCACAGTCAGTGTGGTCCAGATGTTTCTGTCCACAGTCAGTGTGGTCCAGATGTTTCTGTCCACAGTCAGTGGTGGTCCAGATGTTTCTGTCCACAGTCAGTGTGGTCCAGATGTTTCTGTCCACAGTCAGTGGTGGTCCAGATGTTTCTGTCCACAGTCAGTGGTGGTCCAGATGTTTCTGTCCACAGTCAGTGGTGGTCCAGATATTTCTGTCCACAGTCAGCGTGGTCCAGATGTTTCTGTCCACAGTCAGTGTGGTCCAGATGTTTGAGTTGAGTGAATAATTGCAAAGTTCAGCACCATTGAATTCAGGAGCCAAACAGTTCATGAAACATCACGTCTGCTTCAATCAGCTGATTGAATAAACCACAACATTTATCTGTTGATGTTCTAACAAACATAAACTGACCTCCAATATGTTTGCGTTGATGTGTGTGTGATCAGATGTGTGTCAGTGTTAGTGTGTGTTTTTCAGTGTGTATCTTTAGTGTGTGTGTTTGTACAGCTGGGGGCAGCAGACAGGCAGAGAGGATTGTGGGAAGGCGTCTGTCTCAGTGATTTCACAGTTCAGGGGTTTCAGAGAAAGAAGGACAGAGAGAGGACTAACAGAGATCACAGCTGTCACATCTCATCACACACACACACTCTGAACACACACACACTCACATATACTAACACACATTAATAGACACAATCATTTACACACACACACACACACACACACAGAAGCAGAGCTCAACTGAAAAATCAGCAGGTTGATATTGATCAATATTGATTTGAGACAGACAGATTGATGAGTGAGGACCAGTTCATCCTTTCTAATCAGAATATGAACGTAGAATTAAAGGTTTGTGACGCACTGTAATGTCGCTGTGAGCAGAAAGTGTACGAGGACACTGTTTATTAATGCGTAACTTTTTTAATGACCAATTTAACTTTTCCTTCCCTCTTTCTCTCTTTCTTTCTTTCTTTCTTTCTTTCTTTCTTTCTTTCTTTCTTTCGAGAACATGGCCAATCATATTTAGTGATACATGATCACACACATCAAACAATAATGAGATAAAAACATTCTTGACTCAAAGTCCACTTACTACTTTTCTTCCGGAGCTTTTCAGCCTCTTTCAGTTGTCATTGAGAGTGAACGAATATTTATAGAAAAAATAAATAACGTCATTAATGAAAATAATTTTTAAAAATACAGTTCTGTTATTTTACATATCAAACACTCTTTATCTGTTTATCCAGTGGTTACAGAGGCTTCATGAGAAAAGACATGAATAAACATTGAAATGTCCTTATATCTGTTTATAACTACATGACTGTTATAGAACACGTCAGCAGGTGTCGAATCAACTCCAGTCACATGACAAATACACACTGATAATTCACCCAATCAGCTTCATCCTCACCTGTTCAGGTAACTCAGTCTGTAAAGAGGCTGAGGATGAAGGTTCACCTGCCTCATTACCTTTTCATTGTTTTATTGATTGTTATCGTAGTTATTTATTAATATATTTTTAGTATTTAGTGCCAATTCAACATATAACTTTTTAAGTTTCTAACCTGTGAATGTTTTTTATTTTGTGATTGAACCATATTTGAACTTCGTCTCTACTGTGTGTGTGTCTGTGTTGCCTCACAGGGATAAATCAAGTTGAAGTCAAAATCAAACCCTCACCTGTGTGTGTGTGTTTGTGTCTGTTGTTGTTGTATGACACTGCCCTCCAGTGGTCACATAACAACATTACATATCAGAGCCTCTTTTCTGCACTGATGTCTCTGTTTAACATATTAAACCTTCTACGAGTCTGAACCCATCTCAGCGCCCCCTACGGGCTGCAGAGTTCATCACAGTATGAACAAACAGCATCTTGATGGTTTATCTCTCCTTAAAGTCAAGTTCTAATTGTGTTATTTGTGTTCTGCAGGGTCCTCCAGGTCCTCTGGGGCAGCAGGGCCCTCAGGGGCCCCCAGGCTTCCCGGGCCCCCAGGGGCCTCCAGGGGAGAAGGGCCATAGAGGAGACGAGGGTCCAACAGGAGCTGCAGGACTGAAAGGAGACTCGGTGAATAAAAATGTTTCTGTGATGGTTCTGTTTGATCTTTTTCATTCTGACCTGCAGACAAGATGGCCGACACTCTGACCAATCACAGCTCTCACAGTCCTCCTGAGGCGTCCAACCGTGACATGTGACCCTGTGACTCAGAAACATAACTTCAGTTTAAATCTCTGACGCTGTTTGTTTGTTGTTTCAGGGAAGTGTTGGCGTTCCTGGTTTTCCGGGTTTAGAAGGAGTCCCGGTAAGAAGTCCCTCCTCCTCAACAACTCTGATTGGCTCAGATGTATTGGGGTCAAAGGTCAGACTGTAATTATGTGTTTGTATGTTCAGGGTCACCCGGGTCCTGCTGGAGGTCCTGGGTTTCCAGGTCTGGACGGATGTAACGGAACCCGGGGAGACAGAGGAGATCCTGGACTTCCTGGAGAATTTGGACCTGATGGAGAATCGGTCAGAGACACTGATCCATCAGTTACACGCACTGAACAGAAATGTCTGCAACAAGTATAACAATACTGTGTACAGATATACGAGTAATTCCAAATACAGGATTTACTGTGGTATAAAGTACACAGTGTACTGCAATATATGTAGTGTAGTAAGTTATCGTCATGGTAACAGTGCTTCATTCTGCAGGGTTTTCCAGGACTGAAGGGATTTCCAGGAGATCCAGCAATCTACTTCATCCAGTACCCTGGAATACCTGTAAGTACACCTGGACTGTAAATACACCTGAATACCTGAGACTGGACTCGAGTTGATTTGAGTCAGTAGAACTGGGACCTGTGTGACAGCAGCAGGTGAACAACAGAACTTTGATTTTTATGAACCATTAACAGCAACTAATTAACCTCATTAACCAGTGAACTCTTAACAACTATGTTGCATATTTTACTTAAATAATTCATCTTTTATTGAAATAGGTACAGATTAATAATTTAATCAATCGATGTTAATCGAGTCTCCTCTCTGTCACATTTATTAATAGCATTGACATATTGATGCTTCTGATGTTGTCAGTGTGAACAAACACTGATCAGAGTCTTTGTGTCTGACAGGGAGACGTCGGGCTCAGTGGACTTCCTGGTCTGCAGGTGAGAACGAATACAACAAACAACAGCACCAACATGTAACGCATGAACCAGTAAAATCTGCCAGAGCCAACCTGTTTTTATATATGTTCTAAAATTTAGTTCTTCGTGAATCTTTTTTAGTTTAGTTCTTCATAAACCTGGTGAAGCAAACTGGCCACAGAAATGTCAGGTTGCTGTGCTCTGTTACTGGGATCTGAGAGTGAGTGACGTTGTCAGTGTCTGTCTGCAGGGTGAACAGGGTCTCGCTGGTCCGACCGGAGATCCGGGTCCTGGAGGACTGGACGGGACCAACGTGAGTCACAACAAACACAGAAACACTGATAATCACATTGTTATTGTTAATATTTTCTGATGGGATCTGCCTGTGTCTACAGGGTTTCCCTGGTCTGTCTGGTTCCAGGGGTCCACCTGTAAGTATGATATCTGTTTACATATTCACCACTTTGATGAACTCAGTCAGTTTGCTGTTCTTCAACACATCCTGCAAAGATATGTCACCTGAAATTTACACTGCAAAAGCTCAGTGTTATTATCAGCGTGTCAGAGAATGTATGATTTAAAAACACTGCTAAGTTTTCGGTGGCAGCTCAGAGACCTTTAATCTGCAGTGATACAGTGAAAGTCATTAATATACAGAGTACTGAGTGTTGATGTGTTTGTGTTTCAGGGAGAAAAAGGTCGATCTCTGCCAGGACAGAAAGGAGACGAGGTACAAATATTCAGAGCGAAATAATTGTTTTCTTCTGGCCACGCCCCCCCATCAGTGACATCACTGCAGGTGTTTTCCCTCGGACAGCTGCAGGAAAACACCTGCTGTGACATCACTGAAGGGGCGTGGCCAGAAAAACACCAGCCAGGAAACTTTACAGCTTCAGAAATGAGAGCATTTACCTTCTACTGTTACTTTGATGTGAACTTAGCAGTAGTAGTATCGCAGTGCTGTGTGTGGTCCACAGGGGGATCAGGGCCTCCAGGGGCCTCCGGGGCCATTTGAGTACGTAGATCCTCCAGAAGATCTTTACATCAAAGGAGAGCAGGTGGGTTCTACTGAGGTTCTACTGTAAATGTCTCTGAACCTGTTGGACTGCAGACGTGAGGTCTGTGTCCTGCTGTTCCTTGGCCAACCTGTAGTTCTCTTCTGTTGGTTCTAATGTCGGGTTCTGTTGGTTCTTCAGGGCCCTCGAGGCGTTAAAGGCGTCTGTGGCGTTCAGGGACTGCCGGTGAGTTTAGATATCAGATCAAAGAGTTCTGCTTCAGTCCAAACTTTGTTCTACATTTAAAACGTGATCACTCATATATTGATTATTGTGAATGGTGAACACGAAGAAAGGTGATGAGGATCTGTGTTTGTGGTTTCAGGGTTTGGACGCTCTCCCAGGGATCAAAGGAGAGAAGGGGATTGTGGGATTTCCTGGACTCAGGGTGAGTCTCCCTCCATCGTCAGATTATTGATCCGTTTTGATCAACATTATCAGTCTGACTGACTCCAACTAAAATGACCCAGTGAGCACGAAATAAATGGATTAAGTTATTTTCCTGCTGTTAAGAAAGTGTAAGTGAATCAGTTAGATTACAGGATGAATGTTTGAGTTTGAAATGTTCACAGCAAACCTTTTATATTCACATTGTGCGATGTGTTTATGTCTTTCAGGGATTTTCTGGTAACTCTGGGCTGCTTGGAGAGAAGGGATTCAAGGTGGGTCAGAAATTGTGTAAGAAGGTGTGTTCAGCACTTTGTTCAAGCAGGGTAGAAGAATTACAAGGGACAAACCCAAATACAGACAAAGAGGCAGAACTGGAACAATTCAATGAACATTATTCACAAGACAGAAACACAGAAACAGAAACAGCAGCTCAAACAGACAAGCAAATTGAAAGAGGTGCAAAAATCAAGACTTCACAAAGACAGGAAGTAAAGACAAAAAGACACCTGAGGAAAATGCTCAGGAAATAATTCAACTTAACCCAAACCAGGACAGAGTGCTCATTAGTTTAAATATACACAGATGTGTTTGAGTATATGGAGTGTGTGTGTGTGTGTGTGTGTGTGTTTGTGTTTTTATCCTGACTTTAAGCTGGAGTTTTGGGAGATGGCCCTCGAGCTGAAAGAGATACGAATCAACACACCAGCATTAAGACTAAAGCCCAGAGTCAGACACGATGTCCTGACTGAGATGGACGTCACCTGAATTTTCCTCCTCTGATAAACACCTGTCATCAGAAACCACTTTGTCCCTGTCATAAAGGTCTGTGTGTGTGTTTTCAGGGGATTCGTGGAAGTCCAGGGCTCCCAGGTCTGATTGGACGAGAAGGACCCAAGGTGAGTCCTTTTGTCTGTGATATCGTGCAGTGAAACACTGACTCTGTCTCTGCTGTCCAACCCCATCAGCTCTGTGCCGACCAATCACATCCAAGTACATACAGGAACCAAGAAGAATAGCTGTAGCATGGAGAAACTCACATGTAACACAGACACCTGTAACACTGACACCTGTAACGCAGACACCTGTAACACTGACACCTGTAACACCCTGTAACACTGACACCTGTAACACTGACACCTGTAACACAGACACCTGTAACACTGACACCTGTAACACAGACACCTGTAACACTGACACCTGTAACACCCTGTAACACTGACACCTGTAACACTGACACCTGTAACACCCTGTAACACTGACACCTGTAACACACCTGTAACACTGACACCTGTAACACCCTGTAACACTGACACCTGAGCTGTTGGGCTGCAGTGTTTTCAGTCTGAAAATCATCTAAAGCCTGTTTTATTCCTTGCAATGAAACTGATCTGTGCTTAAAGTAGAGCTGCTGTGTATATACAGTCCTTAATATGCCTGTCTGTTCCCAGGGCGTCATGGGAGATCCGGGTCCTAAAGGCCTCCCTCAGGACGCACACATCACACACACAGGTACGGATCAATACACACTGTCCTGCCTCTGATATGAGGTACGATGATCTTTGACCGTCAACATGTTGTTCACAGTTTGGCTCTGTGTCAAAGTTTGTGTTTAGACTTGGTAAATTCAGGACAATCACTATCCTGTGTCCATACCTGTGAATTAAATAAACATTAAAAAGTAAATATATTTTTTTACCTGTTACCCGACAGGACTCTATTAGTGAGACCCTCAATACCCATATAGTGGTTCTGGAACAGACCCCAGTCTGTCCTCAGACCAGACCTTCACACCGCCTGTTGACCAGAGGCTTGTAGGTGGCTTTAAGGTGCATCAGGCTGTGGGCTGATTCTCCAAGGGGGGGCGCTCCACTCACGTTGACATGCAAGAGGTCCAGAATGTTATTCTCTTTGTCAGGGCAGGAGAGAGAGAGACATGTTTGAAATCGCCTCTGATCATCATGAGGTTTGCTGCTGCAGCAGATGGTGGAATGTAAACGATCACAACAATGATGACAGTTGAGTCTCAGTCCTGCCACCATCAGTTCAGTATCAGGAGTGCAAATACTTTCCTTCACAGTTACACATCCAGGATATAACACACTGCTATGATGTCATCACTCTGGTATTATGATGTCATCACTCTGCCTCCTGTCTTCCAGGCGATGTTGGGGACCCTGGGGACCCCGGACTGAGCGGCCCTCCGGGAGACATGGGGCTGATGGGAACGCAAGGCCCCCCAGGAGACCCTGGCAGATCCATACCTGGTCGGTACCTGTGATACAGGAGCAAATATCAACATAATCAGTCCAGTGTTTATTTTGTTTATTAATGCCAAGGACAAAACTAGACTCAGGTTTAAGGTGGTATGAAAATGGATGAAGTTCTCTCTTGTTCCTCAGGACCAGCAGGTGCTGTGGGACTGAGGGGAGTTCCAGGATCCAAAGGGGAAAGAGGCGATCCAGGTCAGGAGTTCACAGACAAACCCACACCTGGAGAACCTGGAAAAGCAGGACAACCTGGACCTAAAGGACTGAAAGGAGAACCGGGGAGTCCAGGTACCAGAGAGCACTGTTTCTACCTGTTGGTCAGTCACACCCGTCTGTCAGTCACTCCTGTCTGTCAGTCACTCCTGTCTGTCAGTCACTGATGTCCTCATTCAAAGTTATTTCAGTCGGTTCGGTTCAGTTATTTTCATGCTTTATTTTTCATAATCAATAAAGATCATTTCCTGTTGTCATCCCACTCACCTACTTTTTTTTCCCTTTTCAGGTAGTTACTGTCTCCCAGGGGCCCCAGGAGAGTCCGGACAGTCAGGTTTGCAGGGGCCCCCGGGTGCCCAGGGCTTTCCAGGGTTTAAAGGTCAGAGTCTGGACATATTGACTGACAACTTGATTTATGTCTTTATGGAGCAATGAAAAGTGACGTCTCTGTAATATCACATCAGACCAACAGGGGGAGTGTTGATGCGATGATGGCAGAATGTTTACTTCACCAACATGTTTCAGTGCAGAGTATAGAAACACAGTATAAATTAACTACGACTACATTGTAGTTTATCTAAAGGTCTAAATGCTGCAAATCTAACACAGAAGCTTAAAGACAGTGGTTACATGGAAAGAAAGAAGTGACACGATGACATTTCAGGGATGATCAGCGGAGGAAGAATTTACCTAAATGAAAGTATTAATACCACACTGTGAAAATACTCCTCCACAAGTAAACATCCTGCATTCAAACCCTTACTGGAGTAAAAGTAAATATTCAGCAGTGTTGCAGGTTGAACTCAGTGAAAGACTTTATATTCTGACTAAAACCTGTCAATGTGACAATGTCCTGGAGGCAAATCTCAGAGCCACGTCATCTATTAGACTCATCAAACATACAACTTGTCTTAGTCCTCACATCAGGTTTAATAGAAAGAACAGATGCTCTGTGACGTTTTCCTGAGGAACTCCTCATGTTATTGACTTTACATTTATGTCACTGATTTTAAATCCACCTCTGTGTTTTAGGAAGTCCTGGTGACTGTTCCTGTGGCCCCCCACTTGAACTCAGAGGTGCCCCTGGCCCTATGGGTGACCTGGGGTCTCCGGGGTTTCCAGGGGTCTCAGGGGCCCTGGGGCCAAGAGGAGAGAAAGGTTTGCTTGGAGACACAGGAGAACGTGGACAGCAGGTGAGTCACAAGACGAGCTCATATTAGCATCCAGATGAAGCACAGAGGGAGGAGCTCACTGTCTGTTGTTGAGGTTAACTGGTTGGTTGATTGATTCATTGACTGATTTGTTTGCAGGGTCTGGCTGGATTTCCAGGTGTCAAAGGGTTCAAAGGTCAGAAGGGAGATTTCATTGTGGTGGACATTAAAGGTGAGTTCAACCATTAAGCACTTATCGACTCTCTGAATATATAAATGATTTATGATAAAACTATTGATTTTATTTACTCAATTTTAAATGAAAATGACAGTTTTGGCTCGTTGAATGTACATTTATTTTGTTAAAATATATTTACTGTTGAATAAATACTCATATGTTATTGTACTGTTTGTATAGTTTTGTTTGTGGTTATTGTTCAAATCATCATCTTTAGACTGACATTTTAAAACAGCATGTAGAATCTATGCTAAATGTTTACTGTAGCACAAAATGAAAATAGTGTCTCTCAAAAATAACCTGATTTGTTGTAAACAGATTTTAAATAAATCACAATAAATTCATCTAAAATGTGGATGAGCTTCACATCCTTCATGCCACACTCACACCAAACACATTAAATCTTGTTGAATGATGATGATGAAGCTGAAGCTGCTTGTGGTGAGGCAGAAGTCAGGACAATGAATTCATGACTGTGAACATGACGTCATGTCAGTGTATAAATGGATCTAACTGGACTTTTGTCTGCAGGTGAGAAAGGAAACAGGGGCCAGCAGGGCCCATCAGGCAGACAAGGATTCTCTGGGAGAAGAGGACTCGATGGGGCCCCAGGGGCCCCTGGAAACCCTGGCCCCCAGGTCAGTTCAGGTGAACTCACAGCAGGTATAAATGTGCTGCCATGTGAAAGTGGGACTGAACTGTGTGGTGAAAGTCTCAAAGAGGTGAAAGACTCAGAAAATCATGAAGATGGACGAGTGGGTCTGTCCAACACGAGACAGACAGCTGAACAGCAGATTTAGATAAAGCTCCTCAGAGGATGAACCCAGCAGCAAAAACTACCAGTTTATACAGTAAATGTCTGATGAAAGTTCCTGATCTCATTCCTGCTCCTCACAAGATGAACTCTTTAATGATGCCACAACTTTTCCTCCAGCACCTGTGAACATGCAGCTGCTACAAGACAAAACAGCGGCTGCTGGTCTGTCTCTTCACCTTCTCATCCAGAAATCACTTTTCTGTTTCTTTCCAGGGTGAAAGTTTCCCCACCTCTCCTGGAGAAAGAGGCTTCCCAGGACTCTCAGGGCCAAAGGGATTTTCAGGACCTTCAGGCCCTGTAGGGCCAGCTGTAGTCGGAGCAATAGGACAGCGTGGGACCCCTGGGGACCCGGGAGCTCCAGGACTCCCTGGTCCTCCAGGGCTGAAGGGGGTTAGAGGTAGAGATCAAGATCAATCTGAAGTCAGCTTTGAATTCCATTTCATTTCTCCTCCAAAAACATGATGACTCCGACTCCTCCTTCAAATGTTCAGTAACCCCTCCCACTTCCTGTTTGACCCTGCCTCTTCCTGCAGGTGACACACTGCCTTGTGTACCCAGAAACCCTGGCGCCCCTGGACAGAAGGGAGACTCTGGAAATTCAGGTAAACACTATCTGACTCCCTGCCCACCTGACTGTCTGACTTCCTGCCCACCTGTCTGTCTGACTTCCTGCCCACCTGTTGGTTCACCTGTCCATCTCTCCAGGTTACACAGGACTCCCGGGCCCTCCAGGTTTCCGTGGCATCACTGGACCTGATGGAGCTAAAGGAGACAAAGGAAAATCTGGACTTCCTGGACCACCTGGACGACAAGGTACTAGAGCACACCTGAACCACACCTGTCCTTTACGTTATCTCAAACCTTATCTTACTGCATCCTCTCGTCCTCCTGCAGGACCTCCAGGGTTTGTTGGTGACACAGGAGAAGAAGGACCTGAAGGCTTCAGTTATGGTGGAGATCCAGGTACAGTCACCTGTCTGTCTGTGACGTGATTCCAACTGTTGTCATCTGTTAACTCCTTTTATGAATAACAAATGTCTACTTTAAAAACTGACTGAATTTTACAAATCCAGGTCCAAAACACACATGTGGACAGTCTAAACCTGATTGGTTTCTCCTGCCTCTTCTTCTTCAGCCTTCTTTTGCGTAGTTCTTCTTCTTCCTCACCCATTATGGCTGCCTGTAACCATGGTAACCACTTTCCTAAGACAGCGCCTCCTACCTGTACAGTGGCGAGTATCACTGTTTCTAACATTAACAACACAGCAGTGATGCTACTCTTGATTCTTCTTTGAGAACACGTGGCTGCTGTTGTTTGGTGATTTCTTCCAACATGGATGAAAAACAGCTGTGACAGAACATCTGTGACCGTTGTAACCTTGTGTCCCTGCACTGAAGCTGCTCAGTGACTCAGGACAAAACCGTCAACATGAGCGGCAGGTTGATAAAAAGGAGACGAAGTTGAGGCCTGTCGGCTCGTATCAGCTGTGTTCACAGTCTGACTGTGTGTTTCAGGATCTCCAGGCCTCCCCGGCTCTCCTGGACTGAGGGGCCTAGCAGGAGACTCTGATGTCGGGCCCTCAGGGCCCATCGGCTTCCCGGGGCCACGGGGCTCTCAGGGACCTAAGGGAGTTCCCGGTCCCCCCGGCACCGACGGACTACAAGGTGAATGACCTGAGATGTAAAACTAAATATATTGATGCACGACATCCTTCAGCTCATCAGCTGCCGTCAGTCGTTATTTCTGTCTTCAAGAAAAAAAAGGTTTTAGAGAAACATATTTTCTGCATCAGAATGACGGCAG
This sequence comes from Holacanthus passer, assembly GCA_025331565.1. NCBI lineage: Eukaryota > Metazoa > Chordata > Actinopteri > Pomacanthidae > Holacanthus > Holacanthus passer. The sequence continues at coordinate 266,597 of JAFREQ010000163.1, read as the reverse complement.
CAAAAGCCAGAACAGAACAGGATTATATAAAGTCCCAAAAGTGGTCAGAAGTGTTAATGATAGTTTGGATACGTTGTTGTAAGTGAGTGAGACTTTCAAAGATAAGGTTGAAAATAAAAGTGTCGACTGGGAGAAGTTCATGAGTTCAGATCTGATCTGTGAAATCATTTATTCATTTATTCATGATTATTTCCTGTGCTTATCCAGGAGCCCTGGGTCTGGCTGGGGGCCCCGGAGCAAAGGGCCAGAGAGGACAGGATGGAGCCCCGGGTGTAACCGGCCCCATGGGGCCCACAGCTGGGCTCTGTGATGCAGGAAAACCTGGTTCTGGGGGCCTGTTCGGCCCTCAGGGACCCATTGGACCTCCAGGTGAACTGGGGCTTCTAACGTTGCTTACTTCACTTAATGTTATGTTACAGTTACAGTTTTTGTGATGTTGTTTCTTTATTCATTTCTGTTCAGGTTTTTCGGGGGAGAAAGGTGAGATCGGGGTGGAGGGTGCTCCTGGTTTTGGCCTTCGAGGCCCTGAAGGTAAACCGGGCTCACCAGGTTTACCGGGGTACCCAGGGCCCCAGGGCCCCTCTGGCCCCAGTGGAGACTCAGGACTGCCGGGGCTCGAGGGTCTGAAAGGTGAGCTCCTCCCACCAACACACCTTGTTTACATGTTTCCTGATGACACAGTTTCACAGTCAGACTCACGGTGTGTTTTAGGTCTGATGGGGCCCCAGGGCCAGGGTGGAGTGCCAGGGGCCCCCGGAAAGACTGGGGCCCCTGGAGCCTCTGGGAGGAGGGGGGAGAGAGGGTTCAATGGACTAGATGGACCTCCAGGATGTGAAGGCCCAAAAGGAGAGAAAGGTAAACACTGAGTGATGCTACCAGAGTACTACTGTAGTACTACGTTATATTAATATAGTACTACTGCAGTATTACTCCAGGATGTGAGGCATCCTAACAAAAGTGAGTGAGTGATACAGTAACTTACTACTTCAGTACTATAATGAACTACCAGTGTAAATATAATGAAGTAAAAGTGATTGAATGTGAAATCTGTCACATATGAAAATAACGAAAAATGTTTTGGTGTCACAGATGAACTGATCAGATTAAACCAACAATGACACCGAGCTGAATATTCAGCTAAAAGTTTTTTCAAACACTTGAACTACTTTTGTTGAATCCTCTCCCGTGTGTGTCCCCTGCAGGCTGCAAAGGGGCCCCGGGGCCTCCAGGAGAGACCAAGTGTGTCCCCATCAAAGGAGGGAAAGGGAAACCGGGACCCCCAGGCATCAACGGCTTTCCTGGACCACGAGGTCTGAGTTGTTACCATAGAGACCAGTGTCAGGGCGTGATGTCACACAGGAAGTGACCGGTCATGACGTCTTTCATAGGTTCAGTGCTGCATTCAGGTCCTCTGAACATCTGAGCGCTGATCTCATGATACGACTTTAACTACCATGAGCTGGTGAACGTTCAAGAAGCACAATAAGTCTGAAAACATCAAGAGTCCAAGTTTCTACAGTCAATCAACAAAAATCTAACAATTTATATGAATGTGACAGGAGCGGAAATGAGAAAATACCTGGAGACTCAAAATGCAAAATAATTATTAACATTAACTGGCATCAAAAGTCTCTGTCAACCAAACTGCAGCAGCAACTGTCTCAAAAGAGTCGAGACTAGTCAGACCGAGTCCAGTCGAGACAGGACGAGTTGAGTCGAGTCAAATCAGGCTCAGTCGAGTCGAGTCAGGTTGAATATATGAGTTTTCAGTGCTGAATGGCCTCAGCAGCAGGTGCAAACAGCTCCAGGAAGCCAGAGGGGAAAACACCTATCAGTCAGTCACCAGCTGGACTTAAAGCGAAACTCTGCAACACGCTGAGTATGTGACACAGTTTAAGGCTTCAGTAATCAGTTAGATTGCTGACATGGTCTGACAGGAGGTGGGAGAGGATCGGCCATTTGTCAGAGCTGGAGTCAGAAATCCACGATGCTGTGCAGGACTCTGAGAAGCAGGAGCATCGATCTGATCATCCGGTGAACCTCTCACTCGCTCTGTCTCTACAGGAAGTAAAGGTACGCAAGGAGCCACTGGTAAGCTGGGGTATCCGGGCGTCAATGGACCCCCAGGCATCGTCGGCCTCCCAGGACCCCCCGGGCCCTATGGCAAACCAGGACCTCCAGGACCGCCTGGACGTGCAGGACCTCCAGGATTCATTGGCTTCCCTGGAGAGACCGGAGATCTGGTAAGACCAGTGCTGACTTTATAACCAGAGATAATTCATGCGATATTTGAGAGTCAAACAGGAAGTAAAGCTGCACAGGTGAAGCCTGCAGTTACAGATGACAGTGGTTTGTGTGATTGGCAGAGAGTGTTTGTTGTTCTTCCTGTTAGTTCAGGAGCAGGAGTTAGTCCCTGAAACAAGAGGAGAATGCTCACGACTTCTGAAACATGTCAACTGTTGAACAGTGCTCAGTGTTTGTTTGAGCTGTTTAAGGACAAACAGAAGATTAAACATCAATAATAACATGAATAAATAATAACCTTCATTTATGAAGCACTTTTCAAAACAAAATCAAACAGTGCTTTACCTGGTTGAAACAAGATGAAAACATTAAAGAACTGAAGCAAATAAAATCAGACGCTTAAAATATTACAAAATAAAAGTAACAAAATAAGATAAAAACAACAACAATTATAATAAAACACATAAGACATGTTGGAAATCAAACAGAGTGGTTGTAACGTTAATAAAAGGCTTTTTAAAACGATAAGTTTTGAGCAGTGATTTGACAGATGACACTGATTCTGCTGCCTCAGATCTTCAGGTCTGATGGGCTCCGACTGAAGAGCCTGGTCACAGCAGCAGAGTCCTGAACCGGACAGACACCAACACTGGAGCCAGAGAGCCGTTGTCTTTTCATTCTTTTATTCAGACAATGTTAAATGTTCTGAAATATTGGTCTGTTGTTTTTGTGGTTGCAGGGTGACCTGGGATGTCCAGGGCTGCCTGGAAAACCTGGTCACCAAGGATGTGCTGGAACCAAAGGTATGAACGGACCCCTGACACCTGACCCCACCCAACATGACTCGGCAGATTTATTTGAACGTCTGTTTCACACATGAACACAAAGAGATGTTGAGGATTTTTATCTTTGCTGCTCAGGTCATTGTATAAAGCTTGCGTTTGTGTTTCAGGGGATAAAGGAGACTCTGTCAGTTGCTCTGGTCCACCTGGAGACAAGGGGCCTCCCGGAGACTTTGGGCCCCCAGGTGATGATCTGGTTCTGGTTCTACAGCAGGACCGAGACTTTACACTGTTGGTTTAATGTTTTGACTTTGGACAGAAAAGTTCTCACGTTTGAAGTCTGTAAATTCTCTGAATCTCTGATTGAGTATGATCATGTCTTGGGATGAAGCTGTTTGTCATAGAAGCCATGTGGTGAATCAGCTGTTTTTCTCTGTCAGGACCTCCTGGACCTCGAGGGGATCCTGGAGGACCTGGTTTTGTTGGGGGTCCAGGACAGAAAGGATGCAAAGGAGATCCAGGCCATCAGGGGGACCCGGGTCAGCCAGGTACAGGAGCTCACCTGGATCCCATCAGTCTTTATGATAAATGAGATAAATTCAGTTCCATCAGTACAACAACACCGTCATGTCAGCCTTTGACTTTGTCCTGATCGATGTTGAGCGACCATGAATGAAACTCAACACTTCCCTCAGAACTTTCACATTAAAAGTCTGGCAGTTCTCCCTTTATAGGTCAGCTTTTAATGAGTTGAGTGTTGATGATGGCAGAGAAGAAACCAATTAAATTAATGACAGTATGAAAACACAAGTGTTTTCAGCAGATTGGTGACGATACCGTGACACCACTGATGAATTAGTGCTTTAGTGCATTATACGTTACATTATTATTTTTTGTTTGTGCCTCCTTGATATTTTTGGAGGCTCTTAGACTTTTCTGACAGGTTTAATTCACAACCTGAAGCTAACTACCTCCCTGACCCCGCCCCTGTCTGTGTGTCTGGTCTATTCCAGGTGTGGTCGGTCCCCCAGGTCCCAGAGGTCGTTCAGGTCTTCCAGGTCTTCCTGGTAAAGCAGGGGCTGATGGTCCTCCAGGACCACAGGGCTGCCTCGGACTCCAAGGTCAGAACTCAAACCCAGAACTGCTGTGATATCAGCTATGTTAGATTATCAGCCTGGCAGGTAACAAAGATGAAGAAGATGAAGATGAGACAGTTTTGTCAGGTAACCTGACTCCACCTGTACTTCCTATCTGAAGCTGTCTGTCAAAATAAAAGCTCAAGATGAGTCATTCGTGTGCAGAGGAAAATTAAGCATATCAGGATCACTTCAGGAGTCTTTTTAGAGACCTGCAAAGACCAGGGTCATGTGACTGATGGGGGTAGCTGAGCTCCCGTCATGCGAGAGAATAGAACAGAATTGAGGGTTTGTATGAATCAAACCCTCAGATCTTTTTTTCAGTATTTTCAAATGCCACTGATAAATAATTCATCTTAACGAGGAACCACAAATCACCTTTGTGTTGGTAATATAACATTCATGGCTCAGTAACTTTCGTGAAACTGAACAAGCACAGAGTTTCATGATCGCTTTAAATCACCTGGAAAATTGTTTAACCACCAAAATTAACTGTAACAACAAACAGCCACAAACAAATACAGAAGATTTAAAAGGTTTCCAGTTGAGGTGACAGCAGGGAGGTTGCACATGATAGTGAACACAGTTCGATTGTATTTTCATAGTTTTCTGTAGTTAAGTATGAATGTTCTCATGTTCAGCTGGTTACAGAGCACAGATCTGTGAGTCGCTCACAATCAGTCTGCATTTTCTTACAATTCCTGATGAATGATTTTGTTGCGTCAGGTTCTCCTGGACCACTGGGACTTCACGGACTGGATGGACTGAAAGGAGTGAAGGGGGACATGGGGACCAGAGGTATGAGTCTCTCTCTCTCTCTCTCTCACACACACACACAGTTGTGTCTTTCTATTCTGTGGACACTCCATTGACATAATGCATTACCTTACCCTAACAATCGTAACCCTGAAAAGGAGGTGGATGATTGGTGCCGAGTCTCAAGTGTTCTTGAGTTTGATCATTCCCACAGACTGCACCTCTCTGTCTCTCAGCAGGCAGCAGGATGATAATATCTTAGATCTCAATGCTTTCACAGTGAAAAGCATCAAGACTTGTGAAAGCAAGTCATAAATGAATAAATCGACAGTTGGCACTCAGTGTTCTGTTGGTCGTCTGTGAGTCCTGCAGGCCTGTGTCTGACCCACAGGTCATTTGCTGTTTCCTGTCTGCCTGAGTCCATGTGAATGCAGCATTATCTTGGTAGAGTCATCAGCATTACAATGACAACATCGGTCTGTCCGTTCAGGTTTGGGTGTGCCAGGTCCTCCTGGTTGTAAAGGTCTTCCAGGAGATAAAGGTCCTCCAGGTCCTCCAGGACCCTTTGGCCCATCCCAGCCTGGCCCCCCAGGACCCAAAGGCCCCCCGGGACCCAAAGGTCTGTAGCAGTGGGATTCACACCAGGGTCAGGATGTGACAGAAGTGCAGTGATGGAAATAGTTCAGTTTATGCTCTGATCCAAGATCAGACCTTCAGTTTGACTCACTGTCTGTGTCTTTATCTGTTGTTGTAGGCCCGACGGGTGGTTATGGACCTCCAGGTAAACCTGGACCAGACTGTAAAGGTCCACTCTCAGGGCCTCAAGGAGACCCTGGTTTTCCTGGACCGGACGGAGAGCCAGGTCAGACTTTACTGTTCAGGTTTAATAAACTAACAAATCACACTGGATGACTTCTGAACTTTGTTTGGTTTTTCAGGGTGTCCTGGTGACATGGGCGATCCAGGTCAGAACCCTCCGTTACCTGGAGATGAGGGGGACAACGGGGACACAGGGTGCCGAGGGCCAGATGGCCTAAAGGGACCTCCAGGGCCCAAAGGACTGCCAGGCATCTCTGGAAATCCAGGCGCAAAAGGTCCGACTCTCAGATATGTTTATATGAAGCCACATGAAGGGGATAAAATCATTTAACCATAAAACTCATCTAGACTTTTCAAATGTTATTGGACTGAAAGGATCAGATTCTGAAAATTAAGAGTTATTTGCCCTTATTCACCTTTTTACAGCCATTTTTCTAATGATTGCAAAACACCTCATGGCCACAAACCAAAATCTCTTCAGCACCTGCGAGTTGGTCTGTACTCAAACTACATTAACTGGAAGGTAACAGGAGCAACAGCACTGATGTTCAGGCTTAACAGTTAACTGACATCTGAAACTAGGCCTGAGTTTAACTTACCACAAACACACGGGGCACACATGAAGCAGCATTTAAACATGGCTGATCTTTGTTCCTCTCTTCATTGTGTCCACATAGAGACAAAAACAGACACATCAGAGGAAACACGACTCCACTTTAAGTCTTGCTGTTCAACTTCAGCCTATATTTTTGTATTTATGTGTCAGAAAACCTCATCAGCTGGGACTTTAACCTGACTTCACACCAGCCCAGGGAGACGTCCTGTGAGGACCAGACTGTCCAGTCCTGCTTTTTGAGGATTAGGACTTGGTTTCAATGTCAGGATTATATTTAGGTTTAGGTTAGATTTAGGGTGAGGTGTTCAGTCGTGGTGGCTAAGATCAGTGTAAGTGGAGTGTAGTGCTACAAACGTGTGTGTGTGTGTGTGTGTGATCAGGTGTCCGGGGGTCTCCAGGTCTGATGGGACTACCTGGTAATCGGGGTCCAAAAGGTTGTACTGGTCCTGGTGGGCCTCCAGGACGAAAGGGACCTGCTGGACCAGTGGGTCCAAAGGGGGAGAAGGGACGAGTTTCCCCCTGTCCCACTTATCCTCCACCACAAGAGGGCCCCAGAGGAGCCCCTGGCCCCCCTGGTCCAGCTGGAGATGCTGGCCTCCAAGGAGAAATCGGTCGCAGAGGATCCAAAGGTGAGAAATGTGAATGAATCAGAAGCTGAGTTTCAGTCTAAGTCTCAGTGCAGCTGAATGTTATTGATGTGTTTCAGGCGAGAAGGGGGATGTCGGGTGTCAGGGACCAATAGGCCCCGCGGGGCCCCCAGGTCCAGATGGAGACCTAGGATTACCAGGCCCACAGGGTGAGAGAGGAGCAGTGGGAGCCAAAGGTGAGACCTTCACCTGTCTGTCTCTCTGACTGTCTGTCTCTATCTGCCTGATTGTCTCCCACTAATTGACTTAATGTTTGTTTACTTTAGTTCACTGATTTCAATCATTACTCTTTTGACCGTATTTGCTCAGGTTAATTTCAATTTAGCTCTAAATACAGTCGGCTTCTGCAGAGATCCATGTCATTGTCTTTGTGAACCGACACAGCGAAAGGGCTTCTGGGAAAACGAAGGTCACAGCTCCCAAATCTCAACAACACATATTGCAGATCTGTGCATTGAGCAAGCTGATTGGTTGATCCAACATCCTGTGAAGAAGTTTTACTTTTACACTTATTTTTTCTTTCAGAGTTTGGGCAGAGTTACATTTCATACAGTCGTCCATCTTGTCCGTTTACGTTGATAAATCCAAACTCTTTCTTTTCACAGATGTAATGATTTCTTTCTGTCTCTGTTTACTTGTTTCTTCGATGTTTTCTTTACATCGTGGTTTGATAAATGTGACCCTGCTTCACTATGGAGTCCATTATACCCTGATATTTGCACAGGTGTAAATGAAACATACCCATGAAGTTTCACTTACATGAAGCCCAGAGGAGCAGAAATCCAGCTTGAGACTTTAACGTGTGCCATAGTGTCACAGCACAAAAAACAAACAACATAACCAACAAGGTTCAAACTCATTGAGCTCCTGTTTAAACTAACATGTTGAGTTTTCTTCCAAAATTCCAAAATATTTTTCCAAAACTTTAGAGAAAAGTGAGCAGCAACCTGAAGGTAACCCTCAGATGTTCATGTCCAGGAGAGACAACTGAGTCTCTGAGTTCACAGCCTGCGGTCGACCAATCACACAGCAATATTTACACCAGCTGGTCGTGTGAATTTGGGTTCAGTTTGGGTTCCAGTTGTTTTTGCATTTGCTGCGTATCATCTGCATGGATTTGTTTTGTTGATGTACCTTCCTGGGGTCTTTGTGTGCCAGGTGATCCTGGTCCAGTCGGTGACAGTGGCCCCCCCGGACCAACCAAACATTTGAACTCTGGCTTCCTGTTGGTGATGCACAGCCAATCGAAGACGATTCCCTCCTGTCCACTAAACATGAGGATCCTGTGGATCGGCTACAGTCTGCTGTACCTGGAGGGTCAGGAGAAGGCTCACACTCAGGACTTGGGTATATTTCTACACATAAAACATGACACACACTAAAGTTTCCAAACATTGTATTTCTAAGAGTTTGGTTTCACTGACAATTAAGATTCTAAACCCACTCGATCCCTGGAGACCAGAAGTCATTAACCAGTTGCTTTCTTGTGCTTGAGGATTTGCCCTCACACCAGGTGCTCGTTCATCAGGTGAACCTCACACTTATCAAAGTCTGAGTCACAGTGGCAACAGGCTAAGAAACTCAGGCACATCCTGCAGCTTCTCCTGAAAGATCTCATGGGACATATAATCCTCCAGTGTCTTCTGGGTCTGACAACTCATTCCAGCTGCTTAGATCCACCATCTCACTGTTTTAGTCAGCAACCAGAAACCAGAACCACAGTTGAGGACTGGAACAGAGAACCAACAGAGAATCCAGAGGTTTGCCTTCAAGATCAGATCCCTCTGAACCACAGTCTGATACAGCTGCTTATCCTGCACCGATCCACCTGTTGATCTCACACTCAGCTTAACCTCACAGGTGAACAAGAGCCTGAGGTACTTGAACTCCTTCACTTGAAGCTTCACTCCCAACCTGAAGTGAACCATCCACCATTTTACAGCAGAGTCCCATGAACTCAGAGGTGTTGACTCTCATCCTGCTGTGGTCACAACACCGACACTCTCCACCTCAGCTGTTCCTTCATATCCTTCAAACAGGTGAAGCAGTAGGCGAAACCCTGACGGAGGATCTGAGGCTGCAGCCGTTCAGCAACATACTGACAAACAATAACAGTATAATAACTGTTATTTGTTGTACATTAATGTTCCTGTGGACACACCCACACACAATAATATAATTTAAACTAACCAACAGTCTTTGATTCGATGAAGTGAACTGAAAATTGATTTATATTTGAATCGATATCATATTTGCAGGTCAGGCGGGGTCGTGTATGCAGGTCTTCTCCACCATGCCGTTCTCCTCCTGTAACATGGGAACCTGCTCTTACGCCAGTCGTAACGATAAATCTTATTGGCTGTCAACGACGGCAGCTGTGCCCAGTATACCAGTAGGTGGAGCCGCCATCGCAGATCACATCAGCCGCTGTGTGGTGTGTGAAGCCCCCTCCTCACCTGTCGCACTGCACAGCCAGACCTCCAACCAGCCAGACTGCCCCCCCAGCTGGAGGAGCCTGTGGACTGGATACTCCTTCCTCATGGTGAGTACTGCAGGGCTACAGGTTACTACTAATCCAGTACTACTGCTACTGATGGTGCTGTTGCTAATATTACTGATAATACTACAGATACTACTGCTGAGCAGGGAATACTACTGCTAATACTACTCAATAACTCCTGCTGCTAACATTTAACAGAGCTATGGCAGCACTACTACCACTGTACTAAAAGTATATATGCGGCCGCTACAATTGCAAATACCACTTCTGCTAATACTACTGCAGATTATACTACTGCTACTCCATTTGATATTAATACACATATCTAATAATACATACTAATAATACCAAAAATAAATTATTGATGCCACTCATAAAAACGAGATCATAGTAAAATACTGGTACTGCTAATGTTTGTACTCCCCTCTATGCCTCTAATTCTGTTGGTACTACTACTTCTAATGAAACTACTGTGGTACTCTGTATCAACTTTAACTTTCCATTCAGTAGTTGTGACTGATTAATGTCTCCACACTGAGTACCACTGAGTACTGTCTCATAATAGTAATGTTACTGTTTCTGCTGCAAACTCTGAAACATGAAACATCTGTCTGGAGGAAGTCAGTCGAACACCTGATGATGATGATGTCATCTCCTGTCTGATTGCAGCATACAGGTGCAGGTGATGAGGGCGGCGGCCAGTCTCTGACATCATCAGGTAGCTGTCTGACAGACTTCAGGGCCCAGCCCTTCGTGGAGTGTCAGGGGCCTCGAGGAACCTGCCACTACTTCGCCAACATCTACAGCTTCTGGCTGACCAGAGTGGAGACGACGGCCTCCTCCTCCAACAGCTCCTCCACCACGCTGACCGAGGGCTGGCAGCAGAGGGAGAACATCGGGAGGTGCAACGTCTGCATGAGGGAGTGAGGAGGAGCACAACTTCTCCTCCTGCGTGAGGGAGAGAGGAGACGTTTCACCTCCTCCTTCTGCAGAGTCTGAGAGGACGGACAGGACGAGAATCGTTTGTTTGTCTCTGTGAGGCGAGACAGTCATGTCAAAGATATCGCTGCCAATCAATCAGTCAATCAGTCAGTGTTCAGACCAACAGGAATGACTCAGAGCAGCACAAACACTCAAACTGGTTTATCTTGTCATTTCAAATGTTTGAACTGGGGCTGTCTGATGTGTCACAATCGGTTCTAAACTTTTTGAATCAGCAGGTAAAACAACTTAATGATCAACATGTTTCCACAGGACGAAACAGTTTCCTTAAGCCCCATTCTGACTGGATTTATGTCTTCAGGTGTTGTGATGTTAACGTCAGCTGTTCTGGTCAGTGATTTTAATCCCACCTGGAGCTCTGGGTCACACTTCACCACCTCGGTGATAATCATGACTTCCTGTTTCTATGTGAAGCGGCTGCTCCTCCTGTCATTTAAATCCCGTCCGCGGTGACGTCCTGGTATTTTCAAATTGAACTCTGAGAGAAGCTTGTTCTTCTATTTTGTTAGATTTTTTTTATCAGCTCAGTTTGAAATTTGACTTTTGTGTGAAAATGGCGGTAGTCAAAAATGTTTCCTTGCATCTGATAGATGGAAACATAAAGGCCGATGTGGGAACAAGTGTTCTGAGAGAAACGATTGAAGCGATCAGGAGAACGAGACCCAGTAAAAGCTCATCACATGTTCTGTTGTCAGGAAGGTGCTGCTGTTCTCTTTCTCTGTGAGTTCAGGTTTGACTTATATTCAGTTTGACTCTAATTCACCTCCTGCAGTATCTTTGACTCCCCTTCAACTCTCCGGCGCCCCCCTGAGGAGGCTATTGTCTTTCTCTCTCGTTTTCGTCCTGCTGAAAGTCCATGTGTTTTTTGATCAGATCCTGTAGTTTCACCAGGGTTAAAATGCTGCAGATGAGTTAAATTACTGAGGAGTTAATATTTCCTGTGATGTTGATACTGTCTGAATGGGGCTTTAGAATAAATGTAAACACGCAGTTACAGTCTGGTATGAATGTAGAGATGGTTCTGCTGAAAATTAAAGTCAGTTCAGCTTTAACCGAATCATTTTATTTAGTCAAATCTGATCAAACTTTAATCACTGAGATGTCAGATCAGAAAACAAGTAATCAAACATAGAAAGTCATTTGGGTTGTTTTTGTTCCTGACAATCAACTTGTGACAATCAGGTGCACCTATATTAACAGGTGAGGTCTGATTTATTATGTGAACTGAAAAATATAAAGGACCAATACTAGAACCCTGAGGAACCCCATAAGTAAATATTAAGTCTGTCAATGGGAAGATCATGTTGCTCTGTGTTTACTACTATGACTACTCTACAATCAGACCAACCAGTCAGATCTCAGTTATTAACTTTAACTAATAATCATTTATTCTAAATATCGTTCAGCCCCAGTTTGAACTGACGTGATATTTCATCTGTGTGTCTGAATTTAACAGAACTTACTTTTGCTTATTATTGTTTATTTCTGTTGTCTTGTGAAAACTTTGTATCTCCTAAATGTCAAACTTTCATTAGCTGAGTTCATCTGGTTTTATCTTGAAAACATTCATTTCAGAGCTTTTATTAAGAAAAAAAAACACTGATTGCAAAGCATTAAAAAGGAAGTTACAAGGTTTTCCCACCACAGCAATGTTGTATAAGAGCTGCCTGAAGGTAATGTTGACGTGACTTTCTGTCCTCATCAGAGAACGACGACGAACACCTGAGTGAACTTTAGCCCCGCCTCTAGCCCGCACAGAAAATGCATTCTGATTGGTCAGCTGAGAGGCAGTGACTGCATGTCATTGGTCAGTCAGTATTTTGTTAATAAGTAGGGAAAGGATCGTGTGAGAAGCTGTGAATATATTTGATATTAAACCTTGAAACATGTTTTTGTTCCAGTTTTCTTTGAGATCTCCTCCCTCAGCTCACCTGGTTTCATGTTCTTTATTCATGTTCTTCAGTTTCAGTCACATTTTAACACAAAGATGATTCAACTCAAAGTTCCTCCAGTGACGAGTCGAACATCTGAACAGGATGAGCTGCAGCACAGAACCAGAACCGGAATGAACCAGAACCAGGACCAGGATGGTCAGAACCAGAACCTGATGCTGTTTTATCTTCCACGTTGTTGATTTAACTTTTCAGTTTAATCAGAGTTGTCACTATTTCTTTGTGTTATAATGTTCACTTGAATATTTGTCTGATAGTTTCAAGTTAGTTTCACATAAAAACTAAACACCAGGGGGCGCTGTCAAAATACAAATGTTTTAACATCTACAAAGTTAACAGGATAAATTGCTGGAAACCTTTTTTTAATTTAGGAAACATATTGTGTCTCATCTTCAGTGGAGGTTTTGTGGTTTTTGTCTGCTTTCAGTTCAGTTTGAGTCTCTAATCCTGCTCCTGGTCCTGGTTCTGTATTATCTCTCTGTGATTTGTAAATATGTTTGAACTCGACCGTTTTTTTACTGTAAATGTCATCAGAGTATTTATTTAGCTTGAAATTAATGTTGGTGCTATTTGATGTTTCATTTGTTCATTTTTATTTTATTTTGGTAAATGATTACTTGGTGAAACCACGCCCCTCTCCTTCCTCCTATAAAACGAAATTCACAGCATATTAACATGTAACTGATGGAGGACTGATCTTTATTTTCAGTTTGTTTTTTATTATGTGAGAATTTATCAGAATGTAAACTAAAGTTTCTAAACACTTTAACTACAGCTCCCATGATGCTCCTCTGACACAGAGGAGGCCGGTGTCTCATACTGACGACGGTTTGAGTTTGGTTCAAATGTGGAGTTCAGATCAGCTGTTGATTTTCAACAGGTTCATGTGGGATTAAAAAATGTCATGAGAAAGTCAGGTCTTTAAAAGTGGGCGGGGCTTCGGTCTTACCTGAGGAGGAGGGGGAGGGTCCCTCTGTAATCACTGTGTTTTCATTGTATTTAAATCTGTCGGTGATATTTTAATCTCTGTAGGAGGAAACTTCTCACTAACACCTGAAACATTTTACTCTGTGAACGGACGACTCTTCAATAAATCGCATCAAAGTTTCACTCTGACTCTTTATTTCAGTTCAAAAGTTTCCAGAGTCTGTGAAAAATCTGATTATCAAAGTTTCAACTTTCAGCAAAACCTTGGTGGCGACAAAGTTCCAGTCTGTGTTTCACAAAATCTTTATTCTTCTATTATTGTTGGCTGATCGTTTTGTTTTCATTGCACATTAAAGGTCTCAGGTGGGAATTGAACTGGGGGCATCGTGATGACATCATCAAGACGCGTCTTAACCGCCAAACCAGAGCTTTTCAAACTGAGAGGCACCTCCACAAAATATCTGACAACACAAAACATACAAAAAATATCTGACAATAGTGAAACATGGAAAAGAAATAAAGAAAACACAAAAAAAATGCAACAAATATGATTGATGAAGTATAAAAAATTGTAAAATGTTGGTAAAATATGAATAAAATATCAAAAAATAATCAGTAAAATAAGTAAAATATGATAATCACGATTGTTTATATTCACGTGTGTAACGACAGCTATTGAAAATATAGGTGACACATAAATACACACAAATTAGCATTTATACTGTATATTAATAAATACAGTGAGCAGAATACAATACTGCATATGATTAACCAACTCAATTAATGAGCTAATAATAAATAAAAATATAAATAATAAAATATATATAAAATGAAAAAATAAAAAGCTGACAGTCTTATTTCCACGTGTTTCAGACACTTTTTTTTGGTGACTTGTTTCCTTGTTTTTTAAACAAGATCTTGGTTAAAAAAAAAAAAAAAAAAAAAAAAAAAGAGTTTTATAATAACATAAAATGAATAAATTGAATCCCAGTCAATATCATTTGTCTCCTGTTTTTCCTTCATGTCTCATCAGCTGAATAGTGTTTTCATAGTGTTTGTGGCCCTCTAGTGGCCACACTGTGTAACTACAATGCATGAAAGTCTAAAAGCGTTAGTTAACAAGAGAGTTTGTGTTCACTGCCCCCTGTGGTCAAACTATGCAAGTGTGTTGATGCAGAGCAGGTCGAAACCAAACTCTTTATAAAATGACATGCTAACAATGCTAACATACTAACATTGGCAACACGAGCAAGTGAAACTGACAGTCTGCCGCAACACGGTAATGGCAACATGCTAGCAACATGCTAACAATGCTGCTAACAATGCTAACATGCTAACAATGGCAACATGCTAACAATGCTAACATACTAACAATGGCAACACGAGCAACTGAAACTGACAGTCTGCCGCAACACGGTAATGGCAACATTCTGGCAACATGCTAACAATGGCAACAAAAGTCATCTCATGGCACTTTACACACAGAGCAGGTCGAAACCAAACTCTTTATAATATGACTTATAGAGACACAACAGTTCCCATCATGAGCAAGAACCTGGAGACTGTGGAGAGAAAAAAACTTCCTTTGAACAGGCAGAAAGCTCAGAACAGAACCAGGCTCAAGATGGACAGACATGTGCTGTGACTGGTTGGGTTGAGAGGGAGACGGAGTATTAGACAGAGACACGTGTTCAGTCGGATAATTGTCCACACTCAAAATCTTGAACGGATATATCAATCAATTGATTTACCTGGAGTTCACCGACATAAACACAAAGAGCTCTGTCTTCCACTCAGTCCACTAACAACACACCTGCAGTCTGCGCCACCTGTGTCAATCAGTGAGGCCTTGAAATGAACAGGTATCTGGGTCACAGCGCCGCTCAGTGGTTGGTCAACACGGTCGAGTGAAACCGACAGTCTGCTGCAACATGGTAATGGCAACATGCTGGCAACATGCTAACGATGCTAACATGCTAACAATGGCAAAAGTCATCTCATGGCACTTTACACACAGAGCAGGTCGAAACCAAACTCTTTATAATATGACATGCTAACAATGCTAACATACTAACATTGGCAACACGAGCAAGTGAAACTGACAGTCTGCCGCGACACGGTAATGGCAACATGCTGGCAACATGCTAACAATGCTAACATGCTAACAATGGCAACATGCTAACATGCTAACAATGGCAACATCTCATGGCTAACAATGCTAACATACTAACAATGGCAACACGAGCAACTGAAACTGACAGTCTGCCCAAACACTTTATAATGGCAACATGCTCAATGGCAATGGCATGCTAACAATGCAACAAACATGCTGGCAACATGCTAACAATGCTAACATGCTAACAATGGCAACAAAAGTCATCTCATGGCACTTTACACACAGAGCAGGTCGAAACCAAACTCTTTATAATATGACTTATAGAGACACAACAGTTCCCATCATGAGCAAGAACCTGGAGACTGTGGAGAGAAAAAAACTTCCTTTGAACAGGCAGAAGCCTCAGAACAGAACCAGGCTCAAGATGGACAGACATGTGCTGTGACTGGTTGGGTTGAGAGGGAGACGGAGTATTAAACAGAGACACGTGTTCAGTCGGAGGCTTGTGAACGAGTCCAGACTCTGCAGATCCAGTGACACGCCAACCTGCAGAGAGCGACAGGAGAGAAGAGACAAAACTGCGAGAGAGGGAAGAAGCTGCATTAGTAAGGGGGACAATCAGCTCTTGAAGATATGATGCTGTTTGACCGTGAAGAGCTTTATAGGTAAGTAGAAGCATTTTAAACTCAATTCCGGATTTGACAGGGAGCCAGTGCAAAGAGGCCAAAATGGGCTCAGCTGACCTGCTCTCGTGGCTCCGCCGTGCTTTAATGACACCAATAAAGTCTAGATTTCAAAATTCACAAAAAAATAATTGTCCACACTCAAAATCTTGAACGGATATATCGATCAATTGATTTCCCTGGAGTTCACCGACATGAACACAAAGAGCTCTGTCTTCCACTCAGTCCACTAACAACACACCTGCAGTCTGCGCCACCTGTGTCAATCAGTGAGGCCTTGAAATGAACAGGTATCTGGGTCACAGCGCCGCTCAGTGGTTGGTCAACACGGTCGAGTGAAACCGACAGTCTGCTGCAACATGGTAATGGCAACATGCTGGCAACATGCTAACAATGCTAACACTGGCAAAAGTCATCTCATGGCACTTTACACAGAGCAGGCGAAACCAAACTCTTTATAATATGACATGCTAACAATGCTAACATACTAACATTGGCAACACGAGCAAGTGAAACTGACAGTCTGCCGCGACACGGTAATGGCAACATGCTAGCAACATGCTAACAATGGCAACATGCTAACAATGCTAACATGCTAACAATGCTAACATGCTAACAATGCTAACAATGCAACATATGCTAACAATAACAATGGCAACATGCTAACATGCTAACAATGGCAACACGGTCAAGTGAAACCGACAGTCTGCTGCAACACAGTAATGGCTGCTGCAACAAATGGCAACATGCTGGCTAACATGCTAACAATGGCAATGGCAAAAGTCATCATCTCATGGCACTTTACACACAGAGCAGGTCGAAACCAAACTCTTTATAATATGACATAACATACTAACATTGGCAACACGAGCAAGTGAAACTGACAGTCTGCCGCGACACGGTAATGGCAACATGGGCAACATGCTAACAATGCTAAATGCATGCTAACAATGCTAACAATGCTAACAATGCTAACAATGCTAACATGCTAACAATGCTAACATACTAACAATGGCAACACGAGCAACTGAAACTGACAGTCTGCCGCACACGGTAATGGCAACATGACTGGCAACATGCTAACAATGGCAACATGCTAACATGCTAACATGCTAACAATGGCAAATGGCAAAAAAGTCATCTCATGGCACTTTACACACAGAGCAGGTCGAAACCAAACTCTTTATAATATGACTTATAGAGACACAACAGTTCCCATCATGAGCAAGAACCTGGAGACTGTGGAGAGAAAAAAACTTCCTTTGAACAGGCAGAAGCCTCAGAACAGAACCAGGCTCAAGATGGACAGACATGTGCTGCGACTGCTTGGGTTTAGAGAGAGACGGAGTATTAAACAGAGACACGTGTTCAGTCGGAGGCTTGTGAACGAGTCCAGACTCTGCAGATCCAGTGACACGCCAACCTGCAGAGAGCGACAGGAGAGAAGAGACAAAACTGCGAGAGAGGGAAGAAGCTGCATTAGTAAGATGCAAAAGAAACCCTGCCTTCTGGGAGCGCAGTGCTCGACCGGGAAAATAGGGGACAATCAGCTCTTGAAGATATGATGCTGTTTGACCGTGAAGAGCTTTATAGGTAAGTAGAAGCATTTTAAACTCAATTCCGGATTTGACAGGGAGCCAGTGCAAAGAGGCCAAAATGGGCTCAGCTGACCTGCTCTCGTGGCTCCGCCGTGCTTTAATGACACCAATAAAGTCTAGATTTCAAAATTCACAAAAAAATAATTGTCCACACTCAAAATCTTGAACGGATATATCGATCAATTGATTTCCCTGGAGTTCACCGACATGAACACAAAGAGCTCTGTCTTCCACTCAGTCCACTAACAACACACCTGCAGTCTGCGCCACCTGCGTCAATCAGTGAGGCCTTGAAATGAACAGGTATCTGGGTCACAGCGCCGCTCAGTGGTTGGTCAACACGGTCGAGTGAAACCGACAGTCTGCGGCAACATGCTGGCAACATGCTAGCAACATGCTAACAATGGCAACATGCTAACAATGCTAACATGCTAACAATGGCAACATGCTAACAATGCTAACATGCTAACAATGCTAACATGCTAACATTGGCAACACGAGCAAGTGAAGCTGACAGTCTGCCGCAACACGGTAATGGCAACATGCTAGCAACATGCTAACAATGCTAACATGCTAACAATGGCAACATGCTAACAATGCTAACATACTAACAATGGCAACAAGCAACAAACACGGGCAACATTCTGGCAACATGCTAACAATGGCAACAAAAGTCATCTCATGGCACTTTACACACAGAGCAGGTCGAAACCAAACTCTTTATAATATGACTTATAGAGACACAACAGTTCCCATCATGAGCAAGAACCTGGAGACTGTGGAGAGAAAAAAACTTCCTTTGAACAGGCAGAAAGCTCAGAACAGAACCAGGCTCAAGATGGACAGACATCTGCTGCAACTGGTTGGGTTGAGAGGGAGACGGAGTATTAAACAGAGACACGTGTTCAGTCGGATAATTGTCCACACTCAAAATCTTCAACGGATATATCAATCAATTGATTCACCTGGAGTTCACCGACATGAACACAAAGAGCTCTGTCTTCCACTCAGTCCACTAACAACACACCTGCAGTCTGCGCCACCTGTGTCAATCAGTGAGGCCTTGAAATGAACAGGTATCTGGGTCACAGCGCCGCTCAGTGGTTGGTCAACACGGTCGAGTGAAACCGACAGTCTGCTGCAACATGGTAATGGCAACATGCTGGCAACATGCTAACAATGCTAACACTGGCAAAAGTCATCTCATGGCACTTTACACACAGAGCAGGTCGAAACCAAACTCTTTATAATATGACATGCTAACAATGCTAACATACTAACATTGGCAACACGAGCAAGTGAAACTGACAGTCTGCCACGACACGGTAATGGCAACATGCTAGCAACATGCTAACAATGCTAACAATGCTAGCATGCTAACAATGGCAACATGCTAACAATGCTAACAATGGCAACATGCTAACAATGCTAACATGCTAACAATGGCAACAAAAGTCATCTCATGGCACTTTACACATGCAGAGCAACATGCTAAACCAAACTCATTTATAATATGACATGCCAAACTCTTTATAATATGCTAACATACTAACATTGGCAACACGAGCAAGTGAAACTGACAGTCTGCCGCGACACGGTAATGGCAACATGCTGGCAACATGCTAACAACATGCTAACAAGCAACAGTGAAACAATGAACAATGCTCTGCTAACATACTACAATGGCAACATGCTGGCAACATGCTAACAATGCTAACAATGGCAACATGCTAACAATGCTAACATGCTAACAATGGCAACAAAAGTCATCTCATGGCACTTTACACACAGAGCAGGTCGAAACCAAACTCTTTATAATATGACTTATAGAGACACAACAGTTCCCATCATGAGCAAGAACCTGGAGACTGTGGAGAGAAAAAAACTTCCTTTGAACAGGCAGAAAGCTCAGAACAGAACCAGGCTCAAGATGGACAGACATCTGCTGCAACTGGTTGGGTTGAGAGGGAGACGGAGTATTAAACAGAGACACGTGTTCAGTCGGATAATTGTCCACACTCAAAATCTTCAACGGATATATCAATCAATTGATTCACCTGGAGTTCACCGACATGAACACAAAGAGCTCTGTCTTCCACTCAGTCCACGAACAACACACCTGCAGTCTGCGCCACCTGTGTCAATCAGTGAGGCCTTGAAATGAACAGGTATCTGGGTCACAGCGCCGCTCAGTGGTTGGTCAACACGGTCGAGTGAAACCGACAGTCTGCTGCAACATGGTAATGGCAACATGCTGGCAACATGCTGGCAACATGCTAACACTGGCAAAAGTCATCTCATGGCACTTTACACACAGAGCAGGTCGAAACCAAACTCTTTATAATATGACATGCTAACAATGCTAACATACTAACATTGGCAACACGAGCAAGTGAAACTGACAGTCTGCCGCGACACGGTAATGGCAACATGCTGGCAACATGCTAACAATGCTAACATGCTAACAATGCAACATGCTAACAATGCTAACATACAACAATGCTAACAATGAAACTGACAGTCTGCCGCAACATAATGGCAAATTCAACATGCTAACAATGGCAACAAACACAGTGCTGCAACATGCTAACAATGCTAACAAAACAATGGCAAAAAAGTCATCTCATGGCACTTTACACACAGAGCAGGTCGAAACCAAACTCTTTATAATATGACATGCTAACAATGGCAACAAGCAAGTGAAACTGACAGTCTGCCGCGAACGGTAATGGCAACATGCTGGCAACATGCTAGCAACATGCTAACAATGCTAACAATGGCAACATGCTAACAATGCTAACATACTAACATTGGCAACATGAGCAAGTGAAACAGTCTGCCGCGACACGGTAATGGCAACATGCTGGCAACATGCTAACAATGGCAACATGCTAACAATGCTAACATGCTAACAATGGCAACAAAAGTCATCTCATGGCACTTTACACACAGAGCAGGTCGAAACCAAACTCTTTATAATATGACTTATAGAGACACAACAGTTCCCATCATGAGCAAGAACCTGGAGACTGTGGAGAGAAAAAAACTTCCTTTGAACAGGCAGAAGCCTCAGAACAGAACCAAGATGGACAGACATGTGCTGCGACTGCTTGGGTTTAGAGAGAGACGGAGTATTAAACAGAGACACGTGTTCAGTCGGAGGCTTGTGAACGAGTCCAGACTCTGCAGATCCAGTGACACGCCAACCTGCAGAGAGCGACAGGAGAGAAGAGACAAAACTGCGAGAGAGGGAAGAAGCTGCATTAGTAAGATGCAAAAGAAACCCTGCCTTCTGGGAGCGCAGTGCTCGACCGGGAAAATAGGGGACAATCAGCTCTTGAAGATATGATGCTGTTTGACCGTGAAGAGCTTTATAGGTAAGTAGAAGCATTTTAAACTCAATTCCGGATTTGACAGGGAGCCAGTGCAAAGAGGCCAAAATGGGCTCAGCTGACCTGCTCTCGTGGCTCCGCCGTGCTTTAATGACACCAATAAAGTCTAGATTTCAAAATTCACAAAAAAATAATTGTCCACACTCAAAATCTTGAACGGATATATCGATCAATTGATTTCCCTGGAGTTCACCGACATGAACACAAAGAGCTCTGTCTTCCACTCAGTCCACTAACAACACACCTGCAGTCTGCGCCACCTGCGTCAATCAGTGAGGCCTTGAAATGAACAGGTATCTGGGTCACAGCGCCGCTCAGTGGTTGGTCAACACGGTCGAGTGAAACCGACAGTCTGCTGCAACATGCTAACAATGGCAACATGCTGGCAACATGCTAGCAACATGCTAACAATGGCAACATGCTAACAATGCTAACATGCTAACAATGGCAACATGCTAACAATGCTAACATGCTAACAATGCTAACATGCTAACATTGGCAACACGAGCAAGTGAAGCTGACAGTCTGCCGCAACACGGTAATGGCAACATGCTAGCAACATGCTAACAATGCTAACATGCTAACAATGGCAACATGAGCAACTGAAACTGACAGTCTGCCGCAACACGGTAATGGCAACATTCTGGCAACATGCTAACAATGGCAACAAAAGTCATCTCATGGCACTTTACACACAGAGCAGGTCGAAACCAAACTCTTTATAATATGACTTATAGAGACACAACAGTTCCCATCATGAGCAAGAACCTGGAGACTGTGGAGAGAAAAAAACTTCCTTTGAACAGGCAGAAAGCTCAGAACAGAACCAGGCTCAAGATGGACAGACATCTGCTGCAACTGGTTGGGTTGAGAGGGAGACGGAGTATTAGACAGAGACACGTGTTCAGTCGGATAATTGTCCACACTCAAAATCTTGAACGGATATATCAATCAATTGATTTACCTGGAGTTCACCGACATAAACACAAAGAGCTCTGTCTTCCACTCAGTCCACGCCACGGTCACTAACAACACACCTGCAGTCTGCGCCACCTGTGTCAATCAGTGAGGCCTTGAAATGAACAGGTATCTGGGTCACAGCGCCGCTCAGTGGTTGGTCAACACGGTCGAGTGAAACCGACAGTCTGCTGCAACATGGTAATGGCAACATGCTGGCAACATGCTAACGATGCTAACATGCTAACAATGGCAAAAGTCATCTCATGGCACTTTACACACAGAGCAGGTCGAAACCAAACTCTTTATAATATGACATGCTAACAATGCTAACATACTAACATTGGCAACACGAGCAAGTGAAACTGACAGTCTGCCGCAACACGGTAATGGCAACATGCTAGCAACATGCTAACAATGCTAACATGCTAACAATGGCAACATGCTAACAATGCTAACATACTAACAATGGCAACACGAGCAACTGAAACTGACAGTCTGCCGCAACACGGTAATGGCAACATTCTGGCAACATGCTAACAATGGCACGGTCGAGTGAAACCGACAGTCTGCTGCAACATGGTAATGGCAACATGCTGGCAACATGCTAACGATGCTAACATGCTAACAATGGCAAAAGTCATCTCATGGCACTTTACACACAGAGCAGGTCGAAACCAAACTCTTTATAATATGACTAACATACTAACATTGGCAACACGAGCAAGTGAAACTGACAGTCTGCCGCGACACGGTAATGGCAACATGCTAGCAACATGCTAGCAACATGCTAAATGCTAACAATGCTAACAATGCTAACAATGGCAACATGCTAACAATGCTAACATACTAACAATGGCAACACGAGCAACTGAAACTGACAGTCTGCCGCGACACGGTAATGGCAACATTCTGGCAACATGCTAACAATGGCAACATGCTAACAATGCTAACATGCTAACAATGGCAACAAAAGTCATCTCATGGCACTTTACACACAGAGCAGGTCGAATCCAAACTCTTTATAATATGACTTATAGAGACACAACAGTTCCCATCATGAGCAAGAACCTGGAGACTGTGGAGAGAAAAAACTTCCTTTGAACAGGCAGAAGCCTCAGAGCAGAACCAGGCTCAAGACGGACAGACATGTGCTGCGACTGCTTGGGTTTAGAGAGAGACGGAGTATTAAACAGAGACACGTGTTCAGTCGGAGGCTTGTGAACGAGTCCAGACTCTGCAGATCCAGTGACACGCCAACCTGCAGAGAGCGACAGGAGAGAAGAGACAAAACTGCGAGAGAGGGAAGAAGCTGCATTAGTAAGATGCAAAAGAAACCCTGCCTTCTGGGAGCGCAGTGCTCGACCGGGAAAATAGGGGACAATCAGCTCTTGAAGATATGATGCTGTTTGACCGTGAAGAGCTTTATAGGTAAGTAGAAGCATTTTAAACTCAATTCCGGATTTGACAGGGAGCCAGTGCAAAGAGGCCAAAATGGGCTCAGCTGACCTGCTCTCGTGGCTCCGCCGTGCTTTAATGACACCAATAAAGTCTAGATTTCAAAATTCACAAAAAAATAATTGTCCACACTCAAAATCTTGAACGGATATATCGATCAATTGATTTCCCTGGAGTTCACCGACATGAACACAAAGAGCTCTGTCTTCCACTCAGTCCACTAACAACACACCTGCAGTCTGCGCCACCTGCGTCAATCAGTGAGGCCTTGAAATGAACAGGTATCTGGGTCACAGCGCCGCTCAGTGGCTGCTGGTTGAAATGGCTCCAACACCATGTATATTTTAAAACTGTAGACTCATCCTGTGACCACTGGAGGGCGCTGAACACACATGATTGTAAACTCATTCAAAAAGAAAACCTTCAAAACAAAACTAATTAAAAAATAAAAATCTGATAGAGGTTAATGCAGGAAATATATTATAAAACATATTATTCACGTTTTCATCCAAAATATATTTAAAAAAGTGTAACTGTGAAAAATGTTTCATTTGTAAATATGGTGAAAATAAAATTAGATAGAAACCTTGAACAGGAAGTCGGCGTGTTGAATGAATGAATGAAAGTCAATAAATTTCAAGTTTCACCTGCATTTACATTTAAAACAGCTGCTGGAAGTTTCTCTAATGAAACTTTTAAAACTGCATCTGTTTAAAAAAAACAATGAATAAAGTGACTCGGATTCGCCTTTAATCAGAATCAGAATTATCATCAAACTAAAAACCACAGAGCAAAGGACAGATTGATGATTGATTTATGGAACCAATCAAAGACCAACAGTCGGTGATCTGATCTGGTTTATTGTCATTAAAGGCTGATCTCTGTACAGAAAGATTCATTTCATACATCCACATTTACATTTAGATGAAGATCAGAAAATAATAAAGACATGGAAGAAAAGTGTCTTTGATCTCAGAGTACAGGAGTAATATCACTGCCCTCCGGTGGTCAGAGAGTGTAATTACATCTTTCTATTTTAAAAGTTTCTGGTGGAAAATGATCAGTGGGAATTTAAATGTCATGTTATTTGTAGTTAATGAGCTAAAATACATAAAACCATTAAATGTGGGTCGAGGAAACTCAGAATAAAACATTAAAATAAGAGAAGATGTTTAATCCCAATTAGTCCATCTCTGGAGTTCTGTCCCTCAAAGTGAGTCCTTTCATGTCTCTACATCTAAACTGTTGGTTTCACACTTCAATCAACACCGATTATTAAAAGTCAGCAAAAAGAAATATCACTATTCGTCCCACATATATAATAAACCTCATCACACCAAAGAGCTTCAACTACGATCACTGCTTTAAATACATGATGAGACTCAGATCATCGTCTCAGATCATCGTCTCGTACCTTTGACCTTTGATTTAAAGTTGTCTTTGTTTTTTTCTTTTAACATGTGCAACAATAAAACTACTTGTCTCATGAAGCGTCTCCTTGTCCTGGGATCATAAACTAAACTCCACCTTTATAAGGAGAAATCCTCAGAACAGGTTCCAGGTCCACCGATCCACAGCTGCTGCTTCTCAGTCCAGGTTCTGTTTGTTGACCTGATGATCGGTGTCGTTCAGTCGGGTTCAGGCTTCCTGTTCTGCTCTTTGATGCACTTCAGTCCACAGAACTGGTTTCCTTTTATTGATCCTCCAAGAATTTAAAATGTTTCTCGGCTCAAAGTCCAGAAATCCTGCAGGAAAATGTCGGGACACGTTGTTCTGCCGTCCAATGATGCAGAAACAAACAAACCTCAGCTGAAATCACATGTGTGGAAAATCAAGTGGTGATTTGGTGAAAACATGAAATGAGATCCTGTTAAAAGTGACAACAACATGAAACGTGACATGGGACAAATTCAAACATGTTGAAATGTGAAGTGTGAGTTTGAATCACATCATTTGATTCAGGCCTGATCACAGCAGCGTTTCAAACAACACCATTCTTCTTTTGCTGGTGTTCATATATTTAGTTGGTTGAAGTTTGGTGAAGGATCCAACTTCACATGTGCGACAGTCAGGTCTCCGTATGTGAGATGAGTCTCGACCTTTAGGTCTCTGCTTTGTTCTTTGAAACTGAATCAAACAGATTTGAATAGGATTCATGTTTTTCTGCTCTTAAGATGTGTTCATGAATTTTTGTTTGTCAGGTCAATAGTGAGTTGAATCTTCTCCCTTTTGCTAAACGACTGAGTTTCCAACGACTCCAAGTCTGTGTGATTTGATCTTGTTTATAAAACAGGTGAAGAAACATGACGGTGTGTTGCTTTGGTTTTAGTTACAGTTACTGTTTCTCTTTTTGGCTGTGACACTTTTCTGATGTGACCAGGTCTGCATCCCTGAACTTTTCCACAGACGACGTTTGAATCAAAATAAATCTTTCAACATAACATGTACATTTTTTTTCCAAAGAAGAAATTCTGAATTCACACGAGAAAAGTGCATTTTTATATATCGAATAGATTTTTCTGATTTAAAATCAATTTGTCATGTATCAATAAAGAGAAATTATTCGAGTATTGATTCTTTTCTCCCGTCTTGATCAAAATGTGCCACTAATTATTGACATGTCCATCGTGTCCACGCAGCTGAGGGAAGTGAGTTTTCAGTTCTGTCCACCACGTCCTCAAAACATCATCAGTCTTCATCCACAGGGATTTCTGTCTTTTCCTCTTTTCCTTTTCTTTCCTTTGTGACTGTTTTCCTCAGTCAAGTAAAAGTGTGAATGTTGCACATCACTCAGTTTTTCAGGAACCAAAATCAAAGAGTCAAAAAGTTCAAAGTTTAAACCATCATCTGAAACTTTATCTCCAGAGTCTCCTGGAAGAAAAAGGAACATGTTTTTGTTGGATTCGTTGGAAGCAGCAGCCTGATGGAAACATTCAGTCACTGATAGATTAGTTGATGATAATCACGACTGTGTTGAAACTAGAAAAAATGGGCTGCTCAGAGAACGTCGTC
>JAFREQ010000163.1:227500-235000 GCA_025331565.1 Holacanthus passer | reverse complement strand
AGCAACTCGGCTCAGTTCCACATCTACAAGTGTCTTTCTAATGGTTTTCAGAGCTGCCACAACTTTTTTACAGCTTCATTCACAACATGGAGACGTTTTGGGTGCGACTAGGATTAAAATGACGATGACAGAGGGACAACAAATTTAGATTGTCGGCTTCCTGTTTAAAAACGAGCGACATAAAGAAAGAGCCAGTGTGTTAAAGAGAGAAAGAGAGAACATCACACATGAACAGAAGATATAAAACTGTATTTCATGGTCATGAAAATATTCTGCTTTCTGTGAACGAGTTGTTCTGCTGATTGTTCTCTGTGTGCGACAGGTGATTTTAGTGAGAGAGTCAGAGCAAAGAGAGACAGAAGCCTCGATGACTGAGATTCATCATCAGTCCTCTGATTCAACAGCTCCTGGAACTATGGACTCATTGAGTGGATACCAACGTATTTAATGTGTGTGTGTGTGTGTGTGTGTGTGTGTACCTGTTGTATATATTGTGCAGCCAGTCCAGCAGGGAGTAGATGTCGGTGATCTCCAGCTGGTTGTCAGTGATGACCTGCAGTCGCTTTGCAACCGCCTGGTGGTAGCTCTGCACGTACACCTGACAGGTCAAAGGTCAAAGGTTAACATGCGTGGTAAACAGTAAACACAGTGTAGTATAATATAAAACAAGATGACCTTCACAATCACCACATTTTTATATTACATTTTCAAACATATGTAGATGGAGGAAAAAGCAGAATCACCACATCAAAAACCCTGTGAGACGCTCAGTGATGTCACAACCACACACGAAGCAGGAATCGTGTGTGTGTGTTACTGAAAGCATCAAATTGAAGTTAATCATTCACTGTTTAACTTTACTATTTTATTTATTTATCATTTAACACATTTATATGAAAATCTACACAGTAACAAACTGAAACCTAAAAATGGTTTCACACAATGAGGATGTCACTTCATATATTAACGTCCATGTTATTTGTGGGTGTTTAAACATTTTGGAGCCACTGATGAAGAAACATCATCACAAACAGCAGGAGCTGCTAAACATAATGTTTGTGTCAGTATTTTAGCTCCTGTGTGAGAGAAGACGGACGTTCAGAGGTAACGAGTCGGGGTCCGGGTGTTCCTCACCTGGAAGGGCTGGTACTCTTCGGGGTAAATGGACACGACGTTCCTCTTGGCGGCCCCCAGGTCGTCCACCACGCGGGCTCGGAGCCGGTCCAGGTATCCGTCCAGCTCCCCGGTGGTGAACTCCGCTCTCTGAGGCAGAGAGCCGTCCGCCGCCTCCTCCACCGCCTCCCTCCACCTCTGCTTCAGACGGCGAGGCCTCGGGCCCCCGGGGGCCGCGGCCTCGGTGAGGGCCCAGTCTTTATCAGCCTGCTCCTCCTGCTGCAGCACCTGCACACAGACAGACAGGTGAGGTGAGCGCTGACACCTCAGGTGATTACATTGGCTCTCGTTACTGAAACAAAGGTATCTTTGTGTACTTGTACTCTTTCGCATTACAGAGCAGGTAGTGCCGCTGAGTAAACATTTTCCAAGTAACAGAATGTTTACTTGAGTAAGATACTGCAGTACTCTTTCCCTCCGTGCTGTTGTCATGGCAGCAGCCGTCAGCGCTCACCTGAACCACCAGGCCCAGGTTGGGCCCGGCCGTCGGGGAGCGCAGCGACTCCCTGACCACCGCCCACAGCTCCTTCTGCAGCTCCTCGTACAGCAGCTCCACGTCCTTCGCCTTCCTCCGCCCGCCGTCTTTGACGCTCAGGCCGGCGGCGTCGTCCGGCTGCGGCGCGGCGCCCCTGTCGGCCGCGGCCGACTCGTTACACTCCTGCTCCAGCTCCAGGATGTGAGAGTCGGCCAGGAGGAGGTCGCGCTTCTTCACCAGCTGCAGGATTTCCAGGACTGAAAGAGATGAAGAGACGAACGACAGTAAAGGTTTGTTCTGAGTTTGTGATTCCGAAAACTTCCACTTGCAGAAGTACTAAAAGTACAAGGTATTTGTACTTTACTAAGGTATTTCTATTTATATGTTATATATATATTTTTTAGACTTTCTTCTCCACATTTATCTGATAACTTTAATTACTTTGCAGATTTAGATCATTAATGCAAAATATTAGCTGCAACATTAAAGTGATGAACACATGAACGCATTCTGCAAAATGAATACTTTGACTTTAAGTATATGTTAATGCTAATACTTTAATGCAGGACTCTTACTTGTAACAGAGTGTTTCTACACTGTGGTATTAATGCATTTACTTAAGTAAAAGAGCTGAGTGTGTGTGTGTGTGTCAGTCAGAATGAGTCCTGGAGCTGTGAGATCTTCAGTTTATCTCCACAATGAAACCTTTTATTCTGACTGATTAGCATCAACAGCTGTTCATCAAACGGCAACACACACACACACACACACACACACACACACACACACACACACACACACAGACTGATTTGATTTGAACATCAAAGCAGCCCTCGGGGACACAGAGGGACGGAGCCGGAGGTTCCCACAGAATCAGTGTCTGTGGTAAATATTCTCTTCTGTTCCTGCAGCTTTTGAACGTTTCGTTCGGTTGAAAGCTGCAGCGACAGATAAGTAAGTGCACCTTGATACAAACACAGACACTTCACAGATTCAATTATTGACTGAAGTCAAGTGTGGCCTTTTCTGTCCAACCAGTCTCGCCCGGCGGCTCTGACCTTTGACCTCTGTGACCATGATGAGCCCCAATAAACTGGATTTGATTTGACTTTTAAACAAACAGTGAAACTCTAACAGGGTGTTGATGGAAAAAATCCTGAATGTCTGTCAGTCGTCCCTGAGGGACAAAGTCCAACACACTGTCCAACAAACTGTCCAACTAACTGTCCAACACACCTACAGTGAGTTTACTCAGTGACCCTCCAGAGACTGCCGGCCGGTCTGAGGTCAGCGTTAACTGTCCGTCAGCGTGAAGCTGATCAGGGGAGGATCCTCTCTGACTGTCAGGGCTGTGATGTCAGCCGATGATGTCACAGCAGCAGAGCGGGGACTTCCTACTGTGATGACATCATCCAGGCTGAGATCACAGAGCTGTCAGAGTCTCAGCTCATTCGTACCAGTCTGACAACAAACGATGATTGTTCTACATGTCTGTAAGGCAGGTGACGTCAACATCGCCTGCTCTGGTCACAGATTTTAATCTCATGAAAAGCTGGTTCACACGTGTCTCACATTTGATTTGAACACATTCAATAAAGTGAAATTGAAGAAAAACATCATCACTGCAATAAAGTTTACATGAAGTCAAACCAGATCCACGATCCAGAATAATTAGAGAGG
Source organism: Holacanthus passer (assembly GCA_025331565.1). Lineage (NCBI taxonomy): Eukaryota > Metazoa > Chordata > Actinopteri > Pomacanthidae > Holacanthus > Holacanthus passer. The sequence goes on along the minus strand of JAFREQ010000163.1, from coordinate 231,672 downwards.
AAACATGACTCAGTTATTCATGGCATCACAACACTGCAGCAGCCAGATAATACACACTGTCACATCAGGAAGTACACACACACACACACACACACACACACACACACACACACACACACACACACACACACACACACACACTTGGACAGGAAGTGATGCCACCTCCTGCTTCAGCTGCTGCGTCAGAGTATAGTGCTTCTCCAGGGCATCACTTTCAAAATAAAAGCCTTCTGCAGGCCTCACTGTGTCTTAGTGAGGATGTGAGGCCTCCAGATGTTGCCTCATTCGTCCACCTCAGTGCCGACAGAGGAAGAGACACACACACACACACACACACACACACACACACAGTGACAGCAGCCCAGAGGAAGATCATCTCTATAAACAGAACAATGTGACGGGAACATCTCACATTTTGGTCTTTTATGTCACTTGTTTGGTTCGACAGTAGAATAACGTTTGGTTCCTGCAGGAGTGAACAGGTCAGAGGTCAGAGGTCACTCTGTTAAAGCCTGGACATCCTCACAGTTCAGGTTCAGACCCGTGTGAGCTGACTTTCTTGTTAAAGCTGCTGTAGTTTCCTGCAAACTGTCAGGAAGTGTGTTCATCCTCATGAAGACTCCGTGTTCGTCAGTCACTCGCTTCTCATGCAGAGTCTCATCTGAAGCAGCTGAGGAAACTGAAACATGGCCTTCATTCACACAACAGAAGCAGCAGTTAGTGCAACGTTTTCAAAACGAATTCAACATGACGCTGACACATGCATTGAGTGATAGACAGGAAGTGATGTCAGAGCTCTGACACTCTTGCACATCGGCCCGTTCCTCATAGACATGAATGGGGACTGATCCAGTTTAGTTTGAATGCAACCGTCTTTCAGCCTTTATTTTTTCTCCCACAGACCTGCAGCCATGTGTGTCCGGACCGCCACCAGGGAGAGGTAACCACTCACACACACACACACACACACACACACACACACACACACACACACACACACACACACACACACACACACACACGTGTCATGTCAGTGTGCTCCTCCACACAGAAACACAGCTCTTATTGTTCAGCTTCAGCCTTCAGAGTAAATCTGTTCCAGCTGGATGGATGAAGCCCCGCCCACCTCCACCCTCCTCAAACCACCACCATCACCACTGTGACACACTACATGGGAAAAACTAACATCTGTCAAATCCAATGCTCATTTTATTTCCTTCACGCCACACGAATGTCAGGCTCAGAAGATGGAGTGTGATCGAGGCGTCATATGAACCCGTGTAAAGATTTGAAAAGTAAAATGAGTGTTTGGTGCTCATCGTTCTTGGACGGCTCCAAACTCACAGAGTCTGTTTCCACCTCATGAGTCTAAGTCCAGTATTCAGCCTCCTTTTAGCTCTGCTTCGGTCTCCACCCGCTCTGCACGGAAATATCTGGCTCTGTAGCTTCAGTTTTCACAGATATGAAAAGTTTCATTCAGCTTCGTGTTGTTCTGATTTTGAAAGTTTCAGTTGGACGTTGAACTCTGTGACTCCATAAAACTGAAGAAGTCAAAGCTGCCGAGTCAGAAAGTCTCAGATTTTACCTGCTCAGATTCACCTGGAGGAAAGAAAGGCCTTCACACACCTGTGTGTCGCTCGGAGACGGCGCCTGTTCAAGTAACTTTAATGTACATGATGTGTTTGTGTGTGTGATTTTTGGTTCAGCTGTCAAAATGAGATTTAGAGGAAGACTCCAGGAAATGAATGGAAGTCCATGTAAAATGACATGTAAGGTGACATATGTTGTGTTTGTGTGTGTGTGTGTGTGTGAACAGTAGCAGTATTGTGTGAGTGTGCAGGCAGTAATCTGAGCTCCACTTTCACATTTTTCTCTCTCTGCTGCTCCTCCTTCATACAACCTGTCACTAAAGACTCGACTCAGCAGCTTCACATTGAAACTTCATGCAAAAACACTTTTGATTGTTGAGCTGTTCCAGAAGTTGCTCAAGCATTCAGAGCATTTAAAGGTCAGAGTACTAACGCTTCACAGCGATCGTTTTAATCTACAGACGTGAGGCCAAACAGCGTTTTAATCCAAGAGTTTCATGAGTTATTATGATAAACTTTATTTATCTACGGAAATTGTCAGATTTTACATCAAACTGTGCCACAGTTCTTCAGCTGATGACAACACACACGTCTGCTGCTCCTCTCACACTCAGGAGGAGGAGCCTGACACTTCAGGTCTGTGGGTCCACGATTCAACAGGAGACTGAAGAACAGGACTAAAATTTTAAAAGAGTAAAAATGCAACTGGGAATTATCAAAAGGGAGTTAAAGAAGCCAGAGCACCTTTTTCCTTGATTGAAGTTTAGTGAAACACTCTCACCTTCATCTCTTTATCTGTGGTGTTCCACAAGGTTCGAGTCTACATGCTTCCACTTCAAATCATCCACCGTCTCCTTTCATCGCTACAACGACACACAGATACACCTGAGAGCTGCCGACACAGAAAGCCTCTCCGCTGGTTTACACTGTCTCAGTGAAGTCGACCGTCTCCAGAATCAATGCGACGTCATCACACCTCGACTCACAAGGATTATTCTGACGACGAGACGACTCGAGGTGAATTAGACAGAACACGACCAACTACCGACTGATTATAACCTCCAACAGCCAAATATATCGAAGACCTGAAACAACCAGTGGAGACTCAGAGCAGCCCGGTTACATACAAACCGACCAATCAGTGATCGAGTTGAACCATTTTCATTAGTTTTTTCAAAATCAATATCTGTCAATCATTCTTTCCTGAATTCATTCATCCTTTACAGTAAGTCCAAATGAGCTCTCTCTCTCTCTCTCTGTCTCTCTCTCTCTCTCTCTGTCTCTCTCTGTCTCTCTCTCTCTCTGTCTCTCTCTCTCTCTGTCTCTGCCTCTCTCTCTCTCTCTGTCTCTCTCTCTCTCTCTGTCTCTCTCTCTCTCTGCCTCTCTCTCTCTCTGTCTCTCTCTCTGTCTCTCTCTCCCTCTCTGTCTCTGTCTCTCTCTCTCTCTGTCTCTGCCCTCTCTGTCTCTGCCTCTCTCTCTCTCTCTCTCTCTCTATGTCTCTCTCTCTCTATGTCTCTCTCTCTGTCTCTCTCTCTCTCTCTCCCCCCTCTCTCTCTGTGCCCCCCCCCACCTCCCTCAGACAGGACACAGGACACTGTCCTCTTTTGTCCCTGAAGGCACAGCTGGCTCAAATATGTTTCCTCTTCAATCTCTGCTCTTTCTAGGATTTCAGGTCTTTGGGATCAATTCTCTGTGTTTAGATGCAGATTAAAGTACTTACACTATCTGACGTCTTTTACTTTAAAGCTCAGGAGACTTCAGTACTGTTCTATCATGGATTTGAAGTTTAAGAGATTTAACTCTTCATCTTCTTCTAAGCTGGATGAAAGTTGTTTAGCTGCGATGATTTCTTGGTGACCTGAAACACTTCTGCATCAACAGATTTATATAAAAGGACGACACTGCTGCTTGGTGTGTTGTTGCCAGTTTGAAATTTTGTATTTTGTAAAACTGTTCATAGCAAAGTAGCGTTCAGATCTACGTCAAGTTGAATTTCGAGATGTAACCAACGCGCGAGTCAACAGAGACACACAAACAAGCAGATTTACAGCACGAGATGCAAAAACAAATATATCTGTCTGAGTAAAACTGCTCAAACTACTGGTCTATTTCAACAAGATGAAACTTCATCAAAAGCACAAACATCACTTCAGAAACACAGAATCTACCAAAAGTGTAACGAAGCTCCATGTTTGTGACGCTGCTTTGAAAGCGTCGGATAAATATTGTCAGCCGGGCGAAGAGTCGGCCGCGGGCTCCGACAGGAAGCCGACCAGCAGCTGATGGTTGGTCCGTAACGGTGACTGACAGGAAGCACGAAGCAGGTCGCCGAGTCTCCTCGCTGTTCGTCAGACTCACCTGAGAACACAAAGCTTTGGAGCTCGTGCTTTCTGTTCAGGTGTTTCTGTCACATCTTCATTAAATCTGGCTTCATTACATGAAAACAATGGAAGACGAACCGTGGCCGAGCTGAGAACGAACAGAGCAGCAGAACATGCGTCTGTCTGACACACGTTAATGCTCGCCAGCTCCTCGACCACATGACCAGGAAGTGACCAGCTGATTAGTTATTGATCAGTGATT
>JAFREQ010000163.1:212500-222500 GCA_025331565.1 Holacanthus passer | reverse complement strand
TTTGCATTTTTACTTGTAAAACTTTGAATGCAAGACCTTTACTTGGGAAGTGTTTCAGTGCGTCTTTAACAGCCGTGATAACATTGAACCTTCCAACACAGTGACTCACTATCGCCTTATAATCAATGATCTAAAATCAGTTCAGAGTAAAAACTAAAGTACAGACTGAAGTTCTGCTGATGTGAAGAATGAATGTGATCAGATTCTATGAAGCACATGGAGACAGACAGTGTGTGAAGGTGTGTGTGTGCTGCCTTTGTGTGAACACACCCAAACTGACCCTTAGAATGAGCCACATTACTGTGAAACTCACACCCAAATAAACCAAGACCAGAAGGTAACATTTAACCAGGAAACTGCCTCGTACCACGGCAACAAAAAAATGCTCAGTTCTGATTGGCTGCCGATCACTCAGGTGTTTACCTCAACAATAGTTCTGATGCTTCAGGCTCCGTTAGCTGTTAACTCACTCAAGGACCCTGGACACACCTCAAGGGTCTGTGAGGACTGAAGGACTCCACAATATTCAGACTGACCAAACATCCTGCTCTCTGATTGGCTGGTGTCTGTTAAAAGCACGAAACAGGTAACCAGAGCAACAACAGTCAGGACCACGATGCTAAACTGACGACACAGATTCAAACACAGCAGATCTGTGTTCCTTTGTCGAGTGGACACAGTCTGACATTTGACGACATAACAAGGTATGTCATCCTATGTCAGACACATGCTGACATAGGATGACATATGCTGACATAGGATGACATATGCTGATGGTCTGTGTCACTGGCAGAGCGGCTCCTCAGCGAGCAGGTCAACAGGAAGCTCCTGACAGATGCCGCCCAGTGATAAAGCGGCTGATGTCGTCACATGTTCCCTCAGCGATGAACCATTAAGACATAAACCGATCAAACATTAACAGACGGCAGGTTTTCACTCAGCAGAGACTGTGTGTTCTCCCTCATGATGGAAAACTTTGTAATGTTTAAATCTGTCCTCAGGCCTAAATCAACTCATTGTCTGAAATGATTCTTATCACGACAGTTTTCACTGAGCAAAGATAAGAACTTAACACTAAATGACCTGTGGCGATGAGCTCGGTCTGACGGCTTCACATCCACAATGATTCTGATGAGGTGGAAACCGGCTCCATTACATATTTTTATCCCCGAACATCAAAACTGCCTCCTCAAATACTAAAAGTGATTCTTAAGTAAAAATGTTTCACAGTGAAAAGAGCTAGTAAAAAATATGAATCCTGCTGAGTTTGTGTCACCTGATAAATCCAAGTCCAACATTCTCTCTGTTTTTGGTCTGAAAAAACTTTAGTTTAAACTTCAGGTTTGTGACAAAAGACAGAAATTTGCATTTGTCTGTCTGTCTGTGTGTGAGTGTGTGTGTGTGTGTGTGTGGGAGCGGATGTTGTTCATGTTGTTGGTTTTGAAGTCTCACCAGTCGAGGACACACTGCTGCTGCCACATATAGACAAACACACACACACACACACACACACAAAAACAAACACTAAGGAAGCTACACACACACACACACACACACACACACACACACACACACACACACACACACACACACACACTTGGGCACAGCGTGGAGGGTGAAGTGGGAAGTGATTCAGCGGTGTTGGTTCCATAAATACCCAGCAGCCCCGGCGGCAGGCTCAGGAAACCCACGCGGAGCCCGGCGGCGCTCACACACAACCTGTTTTCTTCAAGAGGGTCGCAGGGCATCGCGGAAGCTTCTGGACACAAACAATGGGAGCGGAAAGGACAGCGATAGTGTGACGGACAGAGGCGAAGACTCGTGGGTCTCTGCGGCTCACTGCTGGGTGTGGCCCAGTCCAACCACCACAACACCACAACGCCTGAACACCACAAAACCACCACAACGCCTGAACACCACAAAACCACCACAACGCCTGAACACCGCAACACCTGAAACACCACAACGCCTGAACACCTGAACCAGGCCGACCAGCTACAGTCTCAACTGTCTGTCTGATTCGTTCTCTTTGAATCTCTAAAGAGCAGCTGAAACCTACAAGGTCTGGACCAGAGGTTTTCAAACCTCCTCGGGGTAAGACATGAGACAAAGATACTGTTCCAGGTGGAAGGGACAGGTGCATACAGGTGTTCCAACAACAACAGGAAGTGGTGGTGACACACAGCTCACATTAAGAAACCCAATCTGAACATACACACGATACACATGTTTTGAGTGTGACTCACAGTTCCTGAGGATCATTGTCTCTGACGTCCATGATACACTGCTAACAGGAGCAGCTAACAGGAGCTAACAGGAGCAGCTAACAGGAGCTAACAGAGCCGCTAACAGGACCTGGATGGAAATTGAAACAAATATTCGGCCTTGAGCTGGAGCCCTCAGTAATTAACTGAATTCATGGCAACATTATCCTTCCTGTTTCCATCCACAAAGCATTATAGGAACTAAACCCATGAATATAAATTTTTCACTGAGGTTTTTGGACGTGACCAACGGGCAGAACGTCGACATCGTCGTCTGACGGCTGATTCTGATGTCAGTCGTCCTGGGACGTCCAGCCGTCTGCGCGTGTCTCGTCCTCATGTGGACACTGTCAACACGACATTTAACCGTCATGTGAAGGTGACGAGGGTTCAAACTCTCAACGTCACAAACAGGAAACCAGGAAGAGGAGCTGATATCCAATCAGACGGCGGCTCAGGCCTCAGCCTTGATCTTCAGAGTCGGGGCGTGTTCGTGACTGACGGCTGAGCTGATATCAGCTGATGGATGTGATGAAGGAAACAGTGAGAACAGTCAAAAATAACAACAGGAATCATTTAGTAAAACGAGCTGACAGCTGATAACTGACTTCCTGCTCAAACTTTGTCATCCTTTCCTTTTTTAACTCCAGTTCATGACTCTCAACATGTTTCTGTCCGTTATTTAACTGAACAAGTCGACTCTGACAAACTGAAGATACAAAACACAGAGACTGTAAATATGGTTAAAACTAAGTTCAGACTGAGCCGACATAAAAGATTTTCTGCTTTTCCTCTGACTGATGTGAATGTGTCTGTAACAGTCTGAATGTGTCTGTAATAGTTTGAATGTGTCTGTAATAGTTTGAATGTGTCTGTAACAGTCTGAATGTGTCTGTAACAGTGTGAATGTGTCTGTAATAGTGTGAATGTGTCTGTAATAGTCTGAATGTGTCTGTAATAGTGTGAATGTGTCTGTAATAGTTTGCAGGTTTGTTCTGTTGCTTGGAGCAAAGCAACATTGTGAAGGTGTCACTTTGGGCTCTGGATCATTGTGACCACATTTCTCACTGTTTTCAATAATCGATCGATCGATGGAGAAAAGAATCAGCAGATGAATCCAGAATGAAAAGAATCATTAGTTTCAGTCCTGAACAAAATAGTTGAAAATGAGCTCCAACAGGAAAAATCCTGCTTTAAATGAATGAGGAGGAAAAATGCTGTGACGACAGAAGATGAACAGAAGAACAGACACAGACACAGTTTGATGCTCTGGACACTTTACTAATTTACTTACTGATTTCTGTTTCTCACACACACACACACACACACACACACACACGGATCATCTGTGTTGTGTCTACACACACAGTCTGCTGGTAAATCAGTGGAAACAGTTTGATGTAGAAACACGTCTCCTGTCGTCTCAGTGTGTCTCTGAATGTCGTCTGTCTGTGTGGCCGTAGACTGAAGGACGTCACACACGATCAGCTGACTCATCAAAATGATTTTTACTCTGTGGTTCTGCTGCTTTTTCCCATCGATTAAATCAAAAAACACCGATAAATAGTTCTCCGAATAAATATACTTTTTCATAAGAGATCCTGAACCAGGCCTGAACTGATCAGAGATCAGACTGTGTTTCTACTGAAGAACCAACAAAGTAGATGATTAATGAAAGTCGCTGTGATAAAAAGAACTTCAGTGGCTCCAAAGTCCCATCAGCCACCTCTCCGTCTCTAAACCGGCATCGTCTCAGAGCGGCTGAGTGGAGCTGATCCATGACGACTGATTGTCTGACTGAGATCAGCAGCAGCTGGACGGAGGTGGATTATTGTAACTATGAGTCTCAAAGTGACCTGAATATTTTTAACTGTCATTGGAATAGATGAAGACGCGTCTGTAAAGGTTTCATGACGAGCAAAATCTGAACAAACTGCATTCAAGTGGGAACAGTTCACTGTTGGATCAGAAATATTTATGAAACAAAATGAAACCACTGCAACAATCATTCATCTCAGCAACAAACAGCTCACGACTAACCACACACATTATTTGTATTTTGGTCAGTTCCTTCGTTTCCAGTCAGATATGAAGAGATTTTCAGACGGACAGAGGGACAGTTGACAGTCGGGACACAGAGGACGAACCTCACCGTGAAATCCAGTAATAATACGGGCCGGTTGTATAAGTTTGCCTGCAGGCAGAGACGGACAGTGAACGCAACCTGAGGACGCGGAGCGAGCCCTCATCACATGACCAAAGTCAGACATCGCAGCCTATCAGTGAGGTCACGGTTACCCACACTGCATCTGTGTTTCATTAAGTTAAAACTGTCCGCTCAGCATCATTCGTGAGGGAAAACAGCTGCTAGAGAAAAATGTAATATTATCTTTTCCCTGCAGAGAAGAATGTGGGCTGTTGAGTAAATGGCTCAGTGGTGAACTGCAGCTGGGACAGAGGTCGCAACGCTCGGGACGGTCGGGCCGAAAAACAGACACAGACTGAAGTTAGTTTAGATCACAGAAGAGAAAATCCAGACTGAAGCCGTTTATCAAAGCACGTGGAGAAGAAGTTCGATGTGTCCACGGAGACACAGCTGATAAACGAGGCTTTAGTTCAGTTCTGGTCTGTTTGGTTCTGGTCTGTTCTGTTCTGTCCTGTTCTGGTCTGTTTGGTTCTGGTCTGTTCTGGTCTGTTCTGGTCTGTTCTAAGGATGAAAGGTTGGAACCGACAGATGTTGGTTAAAAACAGGATTCTGTTCTTCATTTAATCAATAATCAAACTGTGTGAAAGATGAAGGCATGAATTCATCCATACAAAGTGTTTCCACTGCGCATCAGGCGACTTCCTCCACATCAAAGCTGTGATGTGACACCTGATCTGACGCCCAGAACAGAAACACCTGAAGCTGCATCGTCAGCAGTTTTACCTGTCGAGTCTCCACCGTGAACCCGTTTGACTAGAAATGATTTTATCTGACAGAAATCAGTTTGTGTCGCGTTTAGAGTTGATTCGGATTTCAAATATCTGTCAGCATCTTTCATCATCAGCTACGAGTTCACCCTCAACAATATCTTCTAGCACTGTTTCGATTTTTATGGTTGTTCAGGCCAATCAGACAGGACGTACGGTCACATGACCCTCAGGTCCGCGTGGACGCTGCAGATAAAACTGAAACATATAAAACTACTTCCTGTTCAGGAGCTAAAGGCTAAAAGCTTTACACAACATCTTCAGCTTCAGTCCTCTGCGGTGACACAGGACGCGTTCAGGCACAGCGCTGAGTGTAGGTCACCTGTGTTTTGGCAGCTTTCAGGTCACATTTACAAAATGTCATCTTCAGACTAAATGTCTTAAAGAGCAAAGCTGAAATCAGGTAGTCGATTATCAATTATTTTGATGATTACTTTTACTCAGTGGTATTAGTACTTTTACCTAAGTACAGGATCTGAGTACTTCCTCCTCCTCTGGTCGTTAATGAAGGTTGTTGAGGGTCATAAAGTCGTTTCACAGCGAAGGTGTGTCTGTGTGTTCTTTTCCATCAGGACTCAGTTTATTACCACTGATGATCAGTAAAACTTTAACTGACCAACGTCTATGAGACTGTGTGTGTGTGTGTGTGTGTGAGGTATTCTTTGCGAGTACAAAGTAAATATTGAGACATAAAGACGAGAAGTTCAAGTTAAACAGTGGTTTTTCTTTCTCTTATTGTTGCGTTTGAAGGATTTTTTTCACATTAAACAACTGAAATGAAAAGAAAGTCCAAATATTTATGTTTCGTATCTTTTCTCTCTCTTTTACAATTTCATCGTCTTGTGAATCCTCAGATTTAACATCAACATCTTTTTTTTTAAAAACTTCCTGATCATTGCGCCTCAGTCACAGTTTGGACTGAATGTGGTCGAATATTCAGAAGTTGACTGGTTAATATTGTCTCTGCTATTCTTCTAGAAAGGTTCCTGGAGTCTTTGGTTCTGACTGCTTCGTCCATCCGAACACAAATCTTCTTCACATTTTATTCACTGAACGTCTGAAACTGTCGAACTTCATCAGCAGCAGCTCATTTTGAACTAAACAGATCGTATTAGTCCAGTTGCACTGATCAGCCGTGTGTCTCTGGGCAACATGTGCAGTTTGTATTTTTTGTTCCTTATATTCCTTTGTTACATGTCACTTGTTGGATGCATTTTCATTTAAAGCACATGAAGTTTATGAAGCTTAATATCTTTGAGTTTGTGCTTTGAAAAGCTTGTTAACCTTTCAAACATATTTGGAAAAGATGATAAGTCATGTGACTGGTCGACATGTAGCTGGAAATACAGAAGCCTTGTGTTAGAGTGCAGGTCGCCAACATTACAGCACAGAGGTCAAAGGTCAAAGAAGGCAGAGAAAAGTTTCTTTTTTCTGTCAGGAAGTTAAAATGCGACAGGAAGTGAAAGAGTCAGTTCTGTTCTTCTATTACAGTAAGTGTGGATTCATTCATTCATTCATTTTTCAGTTTATTTGTAATCACATCCAACATCTTTCAGAGTGACTGAAGAGACGAGGAGGAGGAGGAGGAGGAAGGCAGGACACGGAGGGAGGTAAAGAAACACAAAAGTAAAGCAGAGACAGAGACAGACGGACAAAGAGAGACTGAGACTGTGGACTTTGATCATTCAACATTCTTCAGTTTGCTTGCAGCTCGATTCAAAACCTGCTGACTCAGCAGGCTGCGCATTAAGAAACTATTCCGAACCCTCAGAGAATGTGTCAGCGAACGCAGCGCAGAATAACAGCTCTCTGCAGCAGGACACACAAACACTCTGCGAACACACACGCAGACTCATCTTGGACATCATGTGACCAGTGATGTCACAGCGTCAAACCACAGACGCTGGTCTGGTTTCAGGGTCCTGAAATCATCTCTGAGCACGTTCAGTGAAATTGTGATATTATTTCAGCCTCTTAAATGAAAACAGAAATTCTCAGCTGTCCGTCACTAATATTTTCATTTTATAGGCTAAATTTAATTAATAAATAAAAATGTCAAGATAAAATGTCGAACTCCATCTACTGAAGGCCGGAAGCCAGAAACCAAACTGAACTCTGATCAGTTGACGAGTTCATTAACAGAAAATTAACTGGCAACAATTTTAATAGCTTCTGTCTGCAGCTTCTCAAATGTGAATATTTTCGAGAAAACAAGACGTCTGAATGATGGCTGACTGATTTGTCACCGTTTCCTGACATCAATCAGACGTATCGATGCTGAAAGAAATCAGTCATGACGGATTAATACCTGAGCTTTTCTCTCTGTTCATTACTCGACACGTAAAACACAACTTTATGACAAAAGAGCCATAAATACGAATGAAAACCCTGAAGGTCAAAACTAGATTTGAGTCCTTCAACAACAGCAGAGGCACAACACGGACGACCAGGCACCAACAAACAAACACGGTGAACCTGAGACTGCTGGGGCCCCTCAGGGTCTGGGCCGGGCCCCCGGGGTCTAAATCTTCCACAGTGTGTGAAACATACGACTCGGACCTGAAGGTCGAGACTCTCTGCTCCTCAAGCATGAAACAACAGAGGCAGTTAATCAGTGACATTTCCTGCAGCCTTAAACGCATCGTCCGAGTCTTCAGAGACAAAATGTGCAGAGTTTATCAAAAGCTTCTAATCAGGATCAAAATGAGATGGAACCAGAGTCAAATCTGAATTATTGACCTTTGACCTTCAAACCTCTGATGGAGCAGCGACAGTCCAGAACCTGGATCCAGACCTGCAGCTCAAACTGCTCACAAACCAACAGTCAACGGAGTCAATGAGACAAATATGATTTTACATTAACTGTCAGTTTTCATGTGACAAAGATTCCATTTCATGTTGATTTGTTCCTTGGACATTTGAACGTCACACTGAGCTTCACGCTTTCACTCATTTCTTCCTTTTACAAACTATTAAAGGAGAAAATAATGGAAACGGTTTTCAGCTTTAAAATCAACAGAATTAAAATCTGCTGCTGAGTCACTTCACAGAGAAACTTCATGTGAACAAAGTGTCGATCATCAGTTTTACTCACAGATCAGAGCCATCGTGGATCAGCGGCTCAGACCGGAACCAGGAGCCGGACCGAAGCGTCCAGGAGGCGGACACGCGCTCAGAGAAGAACCGGAGACTGAACCGGAGACTGAACGACCCGCAGAGACTCAAAGACCCGCAGAGACTCAAAGACCCGCAGAGACCGAAACTCTGCAGCGGGGAAACAGCTGAGCGAAGTGCTGCGTTCAGGCGCGGTCGGAAATGTCGACATCAAAAAAAGGAGCGGCGTCAGAAAAAGTTGAAGTTGAGATTTATTTTGTGTGACTTCAGCGACAGTTGGACACTTAAAGTTTCCCTTGTTTTGTTTTTGACTATATGGAAGCGATATATCATTTTTAAAAACTGCTGAAAATAAAACTTTATTGATAAAGAGGAATTAACAACGTCCTCATCGACATGTTTGACACTGAAGGAGAATTTTTATCGACTGAAGTGGATTCAGTTTTTCATCTGACCATGAAAAAAACATTTACCATCTTTATTTTCATCTGAGGTGAATTGAAACTCTTTTCTCTGAAGGTTTAAAGCAAATAATGGACACAATGTGATGGAGAAGCTGCCACTTCAACTCCTTTCATTCAGGTCAGCTGATGGCAACAAAAGTCCAGGAAGTAAACTCACCTTAAAGTCGACCTTCGCTCACCTGTTCTTATATATGTTTTATAGCTTTTATATGTTACAAAGTTCCAGAGCTCAAAGTCGACACATTCAAACCTTCAACAGTCACAGACTCACTCAGGAACACACGACTCGACTCGACACGACTCGACACGACTCGACTCGACTCGACACGACTCGACACGACTCCACTCGACACGACTCGACACGACTCCACTCCACTCCACTCGACACAACTCGACTCGACTCGACATGACTCGACACGACTCGACACGACTCCACTCCACTCCACTCCACTCGACACAACTCGACTCGACTCGACATGACTCGACACAACTTGACTCGACTCGATTCGACTCGACTCGACTCGACACGACTCGACTCGACTCGACTCGACTCGACTCGACTCGACTCGACTCGACTCGACTCGACTCGACACGGCACGACTCGACTGAGATTGAATTGAATCGAATCGGCTCGACACGGCATGACGGTTCACAGTTAGACAACTTTAAGTTTTAATTCTTGTTCGCATTTTAACATATCATAAACAAACGATCAGAGTCAGTGAAGCCGAACACGTTATTTCACACGTGTCGTGACGATGAGGTCACCGTCAGACATCGACCGAGCGTCACCGTTCAAACTCTCAGGAGATTCAGCAGCTTTTCAAACAGCACGTTTTGATATTTGAACGAGTGACGCAGCAGGTTCAGTTAAACACTCGTCCAGTCCGACTGTTTCATGAGCTTCATGGACCAACAGAGTCCGACCTGGTTCAGGTCTGGTTCAGGTCTGGTTCAGGTTCCAGACTCACTTTCTACTTCAATGTCAAACTGCTTCCTGCTGCTTCATTTCCCCAAGCAGAAAAAAAATCTGTCAATCAACAAGGGCGTTATTGTAATGTGTGTGTGTGTGTGTGTGTGTGTGTGTGTGTACATTCCTGTAGCTGGGAGTCATTGGTCATTCAGCTGGTAAACACACAAACCTCACAAAAGAGCTGACACAGTACTCATTAACTCTGCTTTCAA
>JAFREQ010000163.1:172500-207500 GCA_025331565.1 Holacanthus passer | reverse complement strand
GTGTGTGTGTGTGTGTGTGAGTGTGTGTGTGTGTGTGTGTGTGTGTGTGTGAGTGTGTGTGTGTGTGTGTGTGTGTGTGTGTGTGTGTGTGTGTGTGTGTGTGTGTGTGTCTGTGTGTGAGTGTGTGTGTGTGTCTGTGTGTGAGTGTGTGTGTCTGTGTGAGTGTGTGTGTGTGTGTGTGTGTGTGTGTGTCTGTGTGTGTGTGTGTGTCTGTGTGTGTGTGTGTGTGTGTGTGTGAGTGTGTGTGTGTGTGTGTGTGTGTGTGTGTGTTTGGATGCTCGTGGCTCCTGATGAGCAGGTGGACCTTCCATGAAGCTTCTATGTGTGACTAATGTTTTAAAACGCTCTGATTGGTCGGTGAGATTCGAACAGATTTCTATAAATAAAATCTGTTCACCATCAAAATCATGTTTTATTCATTAGTTCAGCTCTTTTCCTTTGTTTCCACTGTGAATTCTGTCAGTTCTAGTTTATATACAGGAAAGAAAAACATGAAGTTGATCATGTTTTCTTCACGTGTCTCCTCAGTTTAATTAAACAGACACACACACACACACACACACACACACACACACAGATTAAAGAACAGCTCTTACCTTCTTCTTCTGATTTGCTGGATGAATTAATGATCCAGGTCTTTTCCTCAAGACTGTGACATCTCTGCTATGTTTGTGTGTGTGTGTGTGTGTGTGTGTGTGTGTGTGTGTGTGTGTGTGTGTGTGTGTGTGTGTGAGTGTGTGTGTGTGTCCAGGAGCTGGTTGGCTGCTGGTTTTACTCCACGCTGAGTCGAGCTGTTTGTCTCTGTTGTGTTCTGCTGTAAACACAGACCGTTCTCCTTCTCTTCACTCTCCTGATCTCAGCTTCTGCTCAGTCAGATGTTCTGCTGGTTCCTCGGTTCCTCTGGGTTCTCCTGGTTCTCCTGGTTCTGTCTGACTCCTCTGATTCTGTCCGTCTCCACCGGCTCCTCGTTGAGCTCTGGGAGTTCTGCTCCTTGTTTCCTGTTTGTTTGATTTTCTAGCTGCAGCAGGAAATGGTCATCTTTTCCTCTTCCTCTCCCCACTGACGACCCCCACACACACACACACACACACACACACACACACACACACACACACACACACACACACACACCCTGGACTTAATAACTGGTTGGGTTGCCAGCGCTGCAACAGTAGCGCCCCCTAGTGGACTTTTAGGGTTTACCGCCTGGCGCATATCAGCAGTGTTTGAACCCCAGCTCAGGAGGGAGACGACCCCTCTGATCCCAGAACTCGTCCCTAAACAAACATGGAGGCCGACCAGCAGCCTGAACCGTTGACAGCTACTCAGAGACGGACGATCTTTTGTCCTCTGAACTAAACTGTCCTGTAGATAAAAATATCAAATGAAAGCACCAGGTGGAGCCACAGAGGACGACCTGCCAGAAATCCAGCAGCAGAAGAAGAAGCTTGAACCGTTTCTGTGCAGCCACAGTTCACAGTTGCCTTGGCGACACATAAATGACGTCGTCCAGCGTGAATCCAAAAAACATATCTGAGAACGACTGGATCTGAAGACTAAAGACGAGCACTGCATGATTGGATCTGACCCGGTCCGGGACAGACCAGGTCCAACCTGGTCCCGTCAGTCGTCACAGATTCATTATCAGCGTTCTGCAGTTTGAGGTCGAGGTTTTCAGATCAGTAGATCAACATTAGAAGAGTGTTTGATCTCGTCTGTGACCTCACACAGTATCTTGACCTCGTTCAGACCCCGGTGAACCTGCGGCGCCCTCTGGCGGGGCAGCGGATCACAGTTTGAAAACCTCTTTAGATTAAGTTCTCCCGACAACGAGGCTGAAGTCGTGCCGACAACGACATCACCGCGTCGTGTCGCTGTAAAGACTCGGACTCGCTGTCCGTCTGGGTGACGCCTGGATACGATTTCCCTCCATTAAAGCGTGATGAGAGATTTTGAGGTCAGCAGCCAGAAAACAGGTTTTTCATTTACTGGACAGAAAACAAGACAAAATCCAGCTGTTTCCTGTCTGAGCGAAATATGATCAGACATCAGGAGTTAAGATTTAAACAATAAACAGATTCATTAGCTGCTGGTTTAAACTTACAGTCACTCACTTCCTTTTTTATCATCAGTCTTCATTTCAGAAACAGACTCGTTATTTGTTCTTTGTTTTGGTTAAATAAATGAGTCATTTTACTTTTACTGGAGTATTTTAATGAATGTATTTAAGTATTTACGGTCACATTTTCAGTCACATTGTAACTATGAAGGATGAAAAAGTCTTTTGTCTCAAGGCCCAAACAAACAGAAATAAACCAATGTGCTCATATTGATTCATTCTCAGTTTATGTTATTTCACAAAGCAACTTTAGTCGTCATCGTCTCCATGTTGCTGAGTTCAACTTCATGAATTTCTCTCCTTCAGTTTTTCGTCCACAGGCTTCTTGAAGCTTTGACTTTGTGTCAAAGATCTTTTGGGGGTTTTTAAAACTCAGTTGTTGATATTTTGTTCATATTGTTGATAAGAGTTTCAGGTCCATGGTGTGTTATTATGATCTGTCGCCCTCTGCTGGCACAAAGCTGAACTGCATCGTTTTTCATAAAGTCAAGCACCAAAGTTTGCAATATTAAATACAAAAATATATATCATGAAATAATTATATCAAATAACAATAGAATAATGACATTATAATGAAAGTTTGAACATATTCAGAAATATTGATGTTTTCATTGATAAACTGGATCTAAACTCAGTAAAAAAACAAGTGCAGAGCAGAATTACATTTAACTTGTTGAGCAGTGAAAACACACAAAGTCCTGATGAGACATGAAGCTCTGAGAGAGACAGACAGAGAGCCAGAGAGAGACAGACAGACGGACAGAGAGACAGAGAGAGAGAGAGAGACAGAGAGAGAGAGAGACAGAGAGAGAGAGACAGACAGACGGACAGAGAGACAGAGAGAGAGAGAGAGACAGAGAGAGAGAGAGACAGAGAGAGACAGACAGAGAGAGAGAGACAGAGAGACAGAGAGAGACAGACAGACAGAGAGAGCGAGAGACAGAGAGAGACAGACAGAGAGAGCGAGAGAGACAGAGACAGACAGAGAGAGAGACAGACTAGCAACTACTCGGAGCTGTTCTCCATGAAGATAAATGTTTAAACACTGACTGAACATCGTCAAACAACAACATGAAATTTAATGAAAGATTCAAAAGAGTTTAAATTTGTGATGCAAATTCAATTCTGGTTTCAGATTCAATAACATAAGAAAATATGAGCAAAGCTAAAGACTAAATAACAGAAGTGAAGATTCATTTATTTACAACAGGTCAGAAGGACTTCACACACAGGTGGAGCTCAGGTGAACACACCCGGGCGCTTTGGGAAGAAAAGCTTGGGGCAGAAATCACAGGATGAGTGTCCTTCACAGTAAAACTCCTCTAGTTGAAAAACTCATGAGCACACGTTTCACGTCGTCTCCAGAGGATCCGCGGCGCCGCCGTCGTGCTCGGGCCTCCGCTTCAGACGTAAGCCTTGGAGCTGCCGCTGTGCGAGGACGGAGCCGCTCGGTAGATGTTCTGCCCTCGACTCGTGCTGGAGAAGTTGTATGAAAACTGGCTGCAGGAGAGAAAGTGAACATAGGAGAACATCGACAGCACGAACCCTCCGTTCAATCTGTGGTCGATGAACAGGCACAAACTCACCGTCTATATGTGCCTTTAATATTGATCATCTGCTGATCTGAAGATTTTATTTATTTTTTTTATGTGCCTGACATATTGAACGAGTTCAGCTTCAGGGTTTCGTCTTTTGGATCAGGTCTGATCAGAATCCAGGACTCTCTGTGCTACAAAGGACTGTGCGTGGCTGACGGCGCCCCCTGTGGACAAACCCCAGTACTACATGTAGGATACCCGTGTGGTG
Organism: Holacanthus passer; assembly: GCA_025331565.1. Taxonomy (NCBI): domain Eukaryota; kingdom Metazoa; phylum Chordata; class Actinopteri; family Pomacanthidae; genus Holacanthus; species Holacanthus passer. The sequence continues at coordinate 203,575 of JAFREQ010000163.1, read as the reverse complement.
CGGTGGGTTTACCGTGCAGGGGGGGCGGGGGAGGTCTTCCTGCAGGAGCAGCAGAGCATAGATCCTCCCAGGACGGCCAAGCAGGAGGCGGCCCAGCCCAGATACAGACCAGTACCCAGCTCGAACCTGCGGCACCAGGACACACAGCGTCAGCAGCAGCACGTCACAGTACAGACAGAGGGAGGAGGTGGAGGTGGAGGTGAGACTCACCTGACGCCACCGTACAGTGGGTCGTAGAAGTCATGAATGACTGTGGCAGCGTACCAGGAGACGGCCGTCAGGGTGAAGAGACCTGAGGAGGAAACAGCGGCTCAGACACGTCAACGCATTCATTCACTGACTGAAAATGAACTGTCGGCTATTTTGATCATTGTCATTGTGTCACATTAAATCACAGCATCAGTGTTCAGTTCTTTCATTTCAACACACCAAAACTCATCAGGCTCCACTGGAGACGCTACAACGTTTGGACAGTGTGTCTCAATATTTACACAGTTCGTCTCCAGAGGACACTGAAAAACACCAAACTACTGAATAAACAAAGATGAACCAATACTGACAGTAACAGCATTTTATGTTCTCAAAGGCCAAATAGTTTTTCACAGAAGGATCGTTTGTCCTGTAAAAGCAGTGCAGCTCACACACCAGACAGGATGAACAGGATTCCTCCGGTCAGGGCGATCTGGCCTTTGGCCTGTTCAGACGTTCTGCCGATCTTCGTGCACTTGAGTCCCAGAACAGAGATGATGGCGGCAGCCAGACCGAGCAGCAGGGACAGGATCATCAGAGCCCTGCAGGCCTGCAGGTGGACTACGACCCGCCCCACACACACACACACACACACACACAGGATGTAAAACACAACGTTTTCAACAAGAGTCGGGCCAATTTTAAAATATTTTTCACTTTAAAGACCCAAATTCATGCAGAAAAATACAAAATATGCTGTTAGAGTAGAATCCATTCAGAATCCCACCGGTTTCGTACCATCCTTATCAACGGGTAAACTGACTTCAGATGTGACCTACTGGCTGGATGCACACACACCGATGGATTAACTGAACTGTTTTCTACAGATCACCATCTGTGCTCGTGTGACACCGAGCAGTGATTCTCACCCGGCAGCCCCAGCACCGTCTTGAACCTGCTGCACTGGATGGAGCCCAGCGAGGTGGCGGCACAGCTCATCCACAGACCTTCGAACTGCCACTGACTGCTGCTGACCGACTCCAGCTGACTCCTCACCTTCCACACCTGAGACGAGGTACAGCTGGACTGCAGACACCAGGACACCACGCCCAGGAGCAGACCCACAACCTGCAGGCCCACCGCCATGCTGCTGAACCTGGAACACCTGGACACCCAGCAGGACGACGTCAACAGCACCAACAACATGGCTAACATGTTAGCAAGCAGCTGCCTTCATCCACCTCCAGCAGACACACAGCAACATGATGATCTTATGGACAGTGTCAGTAATTACTTGTGTGTATAAACCATGTGACACTCACAAACAGATCCTCCTCTCAAACGACAAAACAACAAGCTGCGAACACAACATGCGACATGTTATTATCTTATAAAGTAGTCGAGGTTAACATGTTAACAAACAGCTAACGTGACTGTGAGACGTTAACCAGGACCGGGAGGCCTGATGGTCCTGTTGGATTGTTAATCGGTCTAATAGCAGAAGCGTGCGAGGCTCTCGGCCTAAAGTCAACTGGTTCCTCCTGAACCTTTAAAAATGATCTGTTGATATTTCCAGTAAAGCAGCAGATCAGTTCTTACCGTCTGCTCAGATTTGGAGGCTGAAGTGAAGTTTTTTGGTCTCTGCTGTCTCTGTCCGGTCTGTTCGAGGGATGTGGAGTCTCTGTGAACCTGATCTGGTCGACGGAGGTCTGCCGGTCATCAGGGTCGATGAACTCTGACAGAGGCTGAACACACAGAATTATTGACACACGAGAATCCCAGAGTTTCACCTCTGTTTGTTATGAGCAGGTTTCTGGATCCGTGAAGTCACTTAATCTGAAATACTTTATTTTACCAATATTCACTGGTGGACGAAGAATTCACTTAAAATTCACAGTAAAAGTACCAATACAACATTCAAAAATACTCCGAACAAGTAAAATACGTTTAAATTACTGTACGATATCAGCTTCATGTACTTAAAGTACGGCAGTACTAGTAAAAGTACAGTTCTTTCACTTTAACAAATCAGAGACTTCAGAGACAAAAACTAGATTTTATAAACAAGTTTAAAATGTAATGTTTTGTTGTTTAAAATGTATTTTCTCCTCTAAATTCCCTCGATTCATCTCTTCTCTTCTTTTTATGATGCCATCTTGCCTCACAGTAGTATTCACAGTATTCAGAGTATTATCAGTCCAGTTTCAGATCAACAGCATAGAAACTAAACTCAGCTGTGTGTGTGTGTGACAGTTTGTGGACTTTAAACCGTCTGTTTATCCAACTGACTTCATGTGAGCGGGTCACAGGTGACGAGTCGGCACAAATTCATCAAACTGCTTCAAGTGAAAGACAAAAGTAAAAATCTTCACTTTACTTTCAAACGTAGGAATAAAAACTAATAAAATGTCTTAAAATGATCTTTTTCTGTTCATTCTTTCCGACGGTTCGAAGGTTCAGACTCAGACTTTTGTTTAATCATAAATGTTTCTATGTTGCAGAAACTATTTAAAGTCCCAGACAGGCAGACAGACAGATACAGACAGGCAGACAGACAGACAGACAGATAGATAGACAGGCAGGCAGACAGACAGATACAGACAGACAGATACAGACAGGCAGGCAGACAGACAGACAGATACAGACAGGCAGACAGACAGACAGACAGGCAGACAGACAGGCAGGCAGACAGACAGACAGGCAGATACAGACAGACAGACAGATAGATAGACAGGCAGACAGACAGAGACAGTATGACAATCTGTCAAGAATTTAACATGTTGGTCACATCAATCTGAAACATTTTAAGCAGCAAAACCGTTTAACATGACGGAAAGTATAAAACAGTCATCTTTGAGAATCTGCCAACAGAGAAATTAACGATTCATCAATTATTAGAAATTTGTTCCAATTAATTTTCTGTCCACCAACTAATCATGTAAGATCCTGAGGTTTCTGGGTTCGTGAGGGTGGAGTGGGAGTCGTCGTTCATACAGTCGAGTCTTCTGATCATTTTACATTTTTATTTGAAAGAAAACCAACAAACATCAACAGGAAAGAAACAAAGGAAGACGTGAACATGTTGGACCAGAACCGACTTCACCCTGTTTCTCGTGTATGAAGAACTGAACTTTTCGTTCCCGTAGCGCTGCTGCTTTCACTGATGCCTCAGATGATTCATTAATTAACAAAATAATCATTGAACACGATCAACTGATCCAATGAGAAGTCAAAACAATATCTGGTTCAGTTTCTGTTTCATTTTGGACTTTTGGTGAAATTGGACATTTTATTGCTCGAACAATGAACAGAAATACAATCAAACCAGTTAAATGATTATTTTCAGTCCCAGTTTGTTGCTCCGTCTCCTCAGTGACTAAATAAAGAATTAAAGAGTTTCTGCAGGAAACAACATGTGAACAAAAACAGACAAAAAAATCAGAATCATTCATGACGACTATTTTTATAAATATGGACGACTCATTATTTCTACTCCAGGTGTTCGTGTGACATCAGCACGTGATGTCATCATGACTCCCACTGCAACCTGTTAACGTGTCCTGAGGAAGTCGAACGGTGCAACGACCCAGCTTCTCTCTCTTCATCTGCACATCTGTACATTTTATACATCTTTACAAGTTTTTTTCCCATCAGCCCCAGCGGCAGCCCAGCGTCCTACACGGCACCTCCTCCGTCACCACCTCCGCCCGGCCCTCCTCGAGTTCTCAGCTCGTGCCAACGTTTAACAAAAGGTTCCCGGTTCTTCCAGATCAACTCGTGACCAAACAGGATGTACCAGCTGGAGGAGAGGGGGAACAGAGAGCATGATGGGAAATGATTTCACACTGGGCCTCCAATGACGACTTTCTACAGGTACAGTTAGAAGTAGCAATAACGTTTAACTGAGACACATCAGGTTAAATGAATGTTTCTGTTTGTCTGTTTCACAGTAAACATCGTGCACCAATCACAGCCGACCAGACGTCAACCAGACGTCACAGCACCAGCAACGGATCACAGCATTAACTGAGTCACGCTCGTCCTCGCCGTCACCAGCAGAAATGATTTCACTTCTATGAAATATAATCTTGAGTTTCATGGACACATATCTTATAAATGAGGCTAACGATTCGACCGGCTTCTAACGACGACACCAGTGAGGAGGCTGATTGAGCTCAGCAGGCGACGAGAAGTCAATATTCTTTGTTTGTTAAAAACAAAACAAACATGATCTAACAACTAAAATGTAAATATGACTAAAACTAGATTAAAAAATTGCCTGATTGATTACGGTAATCTATCTATCTATCTATCTATCAATCAAACTACACAGACAAAAAATTCCAATCCATACAAACCATTACGTTTGCCACAATTAGAAAAAGCACTAAACCAGCTGATTATGGTTGAAACAGTGACTCACATTCCGAACATGGCTCCTCCTAAATGCGCAGCGTGGTCAAAAAACTTCCATCCCAACACAACACCTGCTGTATCGATGGCAATGATGGCCTTCAGAGCCTGGAGGGAGGGAGAGAGGGAGAGAGAGAGAGAGAGAAAGAGAGACAGAGACAGAGACAGAATTAGTTTATGATGAAACAGTCAGATGGGTGAAGCAGGTGAAGCAGGTGAAGCGTGTCTTACGTTGGCAGCAGTGAAGGTGAACATGGGGAGGAAAATGACGGCCAGTTTGGCTTCTGGCATTTTGGTGCAGACGGCAGCCAGAACCGTCATGATGGCTCCAGACTGAAAACACACAAACAACTTTACCGAACGTCACGTCGTTTATGACTCTTTGTGCTAGTTTCTATAAAACAACATTTTCTGCTTGTGACACTTTAATATGCAGCAATATTTAATCTATGAGTTGAACTGAACATTGATTTCTGCTTCTCTTTGAATCATTTTTTGAGGTTTGAAGAAGTAATGTAATAAACAATGTTGTTACTCACGGCTCCCAGAGACGGACCAAACCTCCCTGTGGCCGTCTTACAAACATAACTGACAAATGTAGAAATAACACCTGAACAAACAGGAAACACAAACAAATATGTGTAAACAACAACAAGAACCGAACACATGACATCGGCCGTTATCATCATCAGGCACTAAGAGGACCAATCAAATGTGTCACAACAGGTTGACTCCAGCGCCCCCACCAGGTGTTGTGCTGCCGTACCTGCAGACAGGTAGACGGCCATGAACTGCTCTCTGCCCAGCATGGAGACGGCGCTGGTGGAGAAGCTCCACAGGACGTACATGTTGGCAGCCATGTGGAAGAAGGAGATGTGGCTGAATGTGGAGAGAAGCATCGGAGAGCAGAGAGTCTCTGCAGGAGGACAGAAAACAGCAGTTAGAGTTGAACTCCCGCTTCACTTTGGTCCATGTTTGAGCCGTTTGTCAGCTGAAACTTAAACATCTGAACCCTGAGGTCTCTGAAACAGTGGGAGACTCACTGGAAGCCGGGTTGGCGGTGAAGTATTTGATCATGGAGCGCTGCAGAGACGGAACTCTCCAACAGCAGAACACTACGGCGTTAGCAGCAATGATCCCTGGGAAGAAAACACAGAGACATCATGAAGACTAATCTGCTGTGTGTCTGTTCCCTTCAGACCTGCAGCTGAGTGTAGTGTAAAGTGGACCTTTTTTTTTTGGTATGAATCTTAATGTAAAAGAGTTTATGATTTGAGTTTCTCTTCAGAGTTAAGACACATTTAAAGTATTAGTGCAGTTTTTTTTGGCAAAAAACTTATTTTTGTGGAAATGTGTTTTAATGTGTCTTGAATGTTTCTTGTGTGTCTCTTTCTAAAGGAGATGGAAGGACATCAAACGTGTGGCTCTGCTGGTACAGGGCAGGAAAAAACAGAGGTGTATGTGTGTGTGTGTGTGGTCTGACCTGTGACCGTCCTTTGACCCTCACTCAAGCTGTGCCACCACCGGTTGATCTGAAACACAAACAGCCAATCAGAGTCCAAAGTGTGAACATCATTATAACATCAGACCACCAGCGACAAGATGAACAGGAAGACGTCCTCTAAAGCTCAGACCTGATGCCTGTTCCTCTTTTTGCTTAGCATCAGAGCGTTACCTTTAGCTCAAAGCTACAAAGATTTAAAAGGTTACTGAATTCAAGAAGATGGAAATTTGTCATCTGTCTTCCCAACAAACAAAATAAAAAAAAACAACACTTTTTAAAAAAACATTTAATCCGAGTTTGAAGAGGAAACAAGACCAATTCTGTCACCATAAACAATTAATGAACAAAAGATAGATTGCTGGTTCAAATCCTTGAATCAAACACTCCCTTGGGTCCACAAGGGGCAAACAATCTGAATTTCTACGGATCATCTTCAGACATTGTTATAAGGGAAGTGATCTGGAGGCCTGAACACACAGGAGGAGCTCAGATCATCACACCTGTGACCTGCAAGGGCAAAGTTCAAATGTTCACGTCCAGTCTAATCTGTGATGTTTCTCTTTGCTGGATCAGGGAACGTCAACGTTCGTAAAACTGACTCTGACTCCTGTTCACACTTGAACCTGAAACACATGGTTTCACATGATGTTGATCCTTCTCACCTCTTTGCGGACGTCTCCTCGTTTCGGAGGTCGCAGCTTCTCCAGCCAATCGGCTCTGAGCTCGTCAAAGTAACTCTGGACTCGAGACTTCAGGGACTCGTACTGCCAGATGGCCGCTGAGCCGAAGGAGCAGCCTGTAAACTGAAATGGAGTTAACACCTGTCCATGACATCACTCATGATGTCATCTCCAACACGAACAGAACATCAACATGAACATCACCTACCCCCACGCTGAAGACCAGCGGTCTGAGGAGCCGGCTGAAGGCTCGGGGGGAGCTGGGTGGAGCCTGCTGGTCCCAGTGGGGGGCGGAGGTCCGGCGGGGGACCGCAGCCTCAGAGGACTCTGTGTGGGGGGGACACAGATCCTCCTCCACCTTCTTGGTTTCTGGTTTCCTGGCAGCTTTTCTGAAGCCGCATCTCAGCTGGAAACTGTGAGGCCACCTGCTGGAAAGACAGAGAACTTCAACAACAGAGAATCACCAAAGAGAACCTCAAAACATCCAGAGGTTCGAAGTTCTGTAGGTCCTGACTGAAACTCCTAAAAATAATGTTTGTGTCAGTCACAACTTTAAGACTCCTCAGGTTCTGGTCTAAGAGTATTTAACTCTGAAAGTATCTGTTCCGTCTAAGAGGCACTGGAGGTCCAGAAGAGTCCAGAGTCACTGGGACCTGCTGCAGGTCACGTGACCCATCGCATCAGTGTAAACATATGATGCTGAACTTTAATCCATGTTTGACGGCAGCCGGTTTATTTTATCTAATTCTTTCCAAGTTACGAAGAATTAATAATTTCTTACACAGTGTTCGTATATAAAAGTTTCTCCTGAATGAACAAATCAAAACTGCAGGATGTTTGAAGGGAGGTGGAGAGTTTGTCCCCGGCTGCCAGAGGAGTGAATTACTGTTCCTGTAAATCTGACATGTTTACTGTCTTGAACATGAAATGAAAGACTAAAGAGAAAAGATTCCAGAGGGATTTACAACAGTCACATTTGTGAAAACGTTCTGAATATATGATGAAAACCAGATGCTGAGCTGCTGCTGGTTCACAGAAGTGAAACTGATGTTGTTCCCATTTCAACCCAGTTCAGCACTGAAGGTTTCATCATGAGCTCATCTGATACTATATGGTTCTATTATCGGCTGTTATGACACTGATAGAGACACAAGAGCTGAAGAATAATAATTTATCTTCTTGTATATATTTGAGTAGAAGAAATGTTTAAAGAAGCTAATAATGACATGATTAAACTGAGCAGACGCATCAGAAGCTGAAGCAGCAGAACAGACACACAAGCAGGCTGTTAGCTCTGTTAGCTCCGTTAGCTCTCAGCTAACATTAGCCGGCTAACACTCAGCTCAAAATGTCCTTGAGCTCAAACACAGAAGCTCCGAACGGCGGAGCTTCGTCTGTCAGTCAGCCGGGACCGGCTCGCTCCCTCCGGCTGAGCTCACTGACCTGCCTCCTCTCACGGAGCTCCGTGAAGCTTCTCCTCCGCTCAGTCGGAGCAGGACGGCGCAGCTCCTCCACGCCATGGTGGAGCCCGGTGACCCGACCGCCAGTCACTTCCGGGTCAGCACGCAGCCCCGAGCGACACCCGGAGGACAGAGGCGGCTACTGCAACACCAGAAATAACACAACAACACACCCGCGTCAGGTTGACGTCAACAACACAAACCGGAACTTCCGCCTATGACAGTAAAATACATTCGAAGTAAATCAACTATTTTACTTACTTTTACTTTATTTATTTTTTTATACATGAGGAGCAAATATAAAGAACATTCATAAAATTTATTCTACAAAATAATCATTAACTAACATGATCAGGGCCTTTAATGGATCTTATTTTTGTTTTGTTATTGTAGTTTTATTGTCTAGGACAAATGCCTTTTTATTTTCTATTGCATTATTTTTGATTATTTTAATTTATATTATTTGAAATTATGTTATAGTTAAATTCAACACATTTAACTTACTAAAATACTTTTTTGAAGTATTTGGGAGATCATGGTGCAAGTAATCCATTGTTGCTAATTCTGATGATAATACCCTGTATTTATTTCATTATTTCACATTGTAATGTTGCTTTTCTTGTGCTGCCGGAATCATTTATTTGTTCTGTATATATGTTGCACATTAATATTTCATTTTCAATGTTGCTCTGTATGATTATGTTCTTTGTATTTAAATGTTATGTTCTCCACATCAATCTTTATTAATGCGCACTGTCTTTGTTAAATAAATACATTTGGTGAATTAGTGAAGAAAATCACATTTTGTGACACAGCAAACAAACCCGCACCTTTATTTTGAAGGCGGACGCAGCGGAGGTGGTCGTATCCGGTGCTGTTGGTCCGTCCGGCCTGTGTACACGGTCTCTGGTCTCCGGTCCTGGTCTCCGGTCTCTCTGGTCTCTCCGGTCTCTCCGGTCTCCGGTCCTGGTCTCCGGTCTCTCGGGTCTCTGGTCCTGGTCCGGATCCGCCGCGGCGCAGCAGCAGTAGTGGAGGACGGATGGCGGCCCCTGCTCTCTCCGGCCGGGCTGGCTCGGCGGGCAGCCTCGGGAACAGCCCCACCATGGCCGCCGGGAGGCCGCCGCTCGGAGCCGTCGGGCCCGAGCTCGACTTCAGGTCGGCGGCCCGCATGGAGGACCTGAACCGACTCATCCAGGAGTTCAGCAAACACGACCAGCGGGAGTACGACGACCAGCGGGCCCTGGAGATCCACACGGCCAAGGACTTCATCTTCTCCATGCTGGGTGAGACACCGAGCCGAGCCCCGGCAGGTACCGGGCCAACAGCGAGGGCTGAGCGGCTCCACGGCCAAACAGAGCCGCGGGACACGAACCAGAGCTCAGCTGAACCAAGACCTGCTGCTGTGTACGGTTTCTGACGGAGAGCAGACAGACAGGTGCAGGTGTGCAGGCTCAGGTTCAGGTGCAGGCTCAGGTTCAGGTGTGCAGTCTCAGGTTCAGGTGCTCAGGTTCAGGTGTGCAGTCTCAGGTTCAGGTGTGCAGTCTCAGGTTCAGGTGTGCAGGTTCAGGTATGCAGGCTCAGGTTCAGGTGTGCAGGTTCAGGTGTTCAAGTGTGCAGTCTCAGGTTCAGGTGTGCAGGTTCAGGTGTTCAAGTGTGCAGGCTCAGGCTCAGGTTCAGGTGTTCAGGTTCAGGCTCAGGTTCAGGTGTGCAGGCTCAGGCTCAGGTTCAGGTGTTCAGGTGTGCAGGCTCAGGTTCAGGTGTTCAGGTGTGCAGGCAGAGGGAAGGTGGTGAGCAGCAGTGATGCAGACTGAACCATCAACCTGCGGTTATTTCTCTCCCGGTGTCAGAGGTGTTGAGACCGGTCTACCTGTGCACAGCCCAGGTGAGACCTGCTCCGCCTGCTGACAGCATCACAGTGATGCGTTCAGGGGCTTCTGATTGAACAAATGTTTCCTCCCAAAATGTAACTCGTGTTTTTTAGCTTTGTTCAGTAACATTTAGAAACATGTTTCAAACAGTTTCACATAGAACATGACAAATTGTCTCAGTAGTAAAGTCACAGTGATTCATCTGAGCTCTGTGACCCAGAAGCCAACAAGGTGTTTGCTTCATGTTTCATGTCGGTTGTGAGTTTTTCTGCCACCAGTTCAACATGGAAACAGTCTTGAGCTTAAAAAACCTCAAAGATCTTTGTTTGTTTGGTCTTTGAAATCTGATCCAGTCACAGATCCATGAAGGTTTATCAGAGTCTGAATCGATGCACAGAGATTCATGTTCTCCTGTTATATTTTAACTTTAGTCTCAGTGATCACCAGGTAAACCAGAAACACAGCGTCCATGTTACAAAGTTGTCTCAGAACAATGTGCATGTATGTGATTGTGGCGTCTTGAGCTGAGTCTGGTTTCACTTGGATGACCCTGCATTTATTTGCCTGAGCTTTGTGTGCTGAAGCCTCCACTGCGGCAGGAGTGCTCTCATTGAAGTGAATGAGGCGGCTGTGTTTTTTTCACACAGTGCGGATTCCTCAAGGCAGTACAAGGAAGGAGCCTTTAAGGCTAAACTCAGTGTAGATGATGGGGACATGCTAAATTCCTCTGCCCACACGAGCCTGTAAACGCCTCCTGATTTGTGATAAACTGAACTTAAACATGATTCATGTCAGTTCGAAAAGTACAAATTAGTCACTGCTGACCTGCTTGGTCACCAAATGAAAAACACTAATAAAAATGATAAGTCACGGGAAAGGAGTCGAGCAGCTCGATGCTCGCTCGTCTTATCTGTCGTTTATCTGTCGTTCTGCTGCTGAATGATGGTGAAGCCGGCTGAACTCCAGGCCAGACTCTCTGCTGCCGTCCGGTCTGATCATTTGAGCTGTCAGGCCTCAGGAGCGACACTTGCTCTGGTTTCATTAATCCACTAACTCTGGAACAATCTTCTCTGGGCTGCACTCAGTCAAACGTACACAGAGGTCGTTTTGACGCATTTAAATTGCTGTGAGTTTCAGAACGGAGCTGTTACATGTCGACTGAAGCACCTACGCAAATATTTGAAGCTTTGGCCTGAATTGGTAAATCAGTCCTCTTAGAAAATTCTGATATACAAGAGTTCGTATCACAAACTGAGGGCGTTTTCATACCTGCACTCTTCAGTCTGGTTGAATTAGGTTCATTTTTCCTCTCGGTGTGATTTGTTTGGGCAGATCTAAGCAGTCACAGCAATCATCCTGGAGTTTGGACCAAAACGACCCGACCAGGACGACGAAGAGGAAGCGTTCTGGGCACAGACTAATTCTGGAGCGTTCATTTGTGGTGGGAATGTGATCCGACCTCGATCTGACCTAACTTAAAAGTCTAATCTGCAGATTTGAGCTAAAGGGCTCCTGTAGCAAGATGCACTTCTTTGACCTTTTTATTGTGCTCCAACTTTAATTTATCTTTTCTGTGTAAAGGTTTTTTAGTAATGGATTCTTGCGCTGGTGCTTGACTCACAGAGCAGCAACAACAGATAAAGACTGAACAGTTACTACAAAAAGACTCCCAATTAAAATCTGTGAGCTTTCGTTTCAAACTGTTTCTGAGAAACAGTGAAAACCACTAAACAAATAGTGTCTGTCCACTTCACTACCGCACAGGAATGCAGTCATCAGCCAGGAAGTGAGTCTTTTCACTCTACTTTCAGCTCAGCAGAGCGAAAAACCAGTCCAGACCAATTCAGTCCAACTGTTGAGGGTGAACACAAAATCCTGTCCGTCTGATGCAGTCTGGAGTCTTCAGGGTTCCAAACTGAGCAAAAACTACAGCCCCAAATATATCGATATTATTATCAAAAAATACAGTCAGTTAAGCCAGAAAGAGTTTTCAGTGTAAAGGAGCCAGAATGAGCTGATCTGAGGAGTGAATGTGATGAAACGGCTACTTTCCTGGAGCGTTAATGATGATTTGATATGTCCTACACCACTGGGGCCAGAGGCGTAAAACTTGTACACACAAAGACAGAAATGGGCACATACTGGATCATGGGATTGTCATTTTTAAAAAGTTACAAAAGTTGTCAGTCACAGACCTTTGGATGCTGATGTTGCAAAGGTGTTTGATTTGTTTAAAGCAGACTGATGACTGAAGATGTGGTTACACGAGACAAAATTGTTGATGTTTTATTCTCTGTCTCATTGTAGCTTTCCTCCCCCTTCTTTCAGGAATGGTCCAGAAGTTGGACCAAAAGCTCCCGGTGGCCAACGAGTACCTCCTCCTGTCTGGAGGTGTTCGGGAGGGTGTGGTTGACATGGACTTGGATGAGCTGAGTGTCTATGCCCGTGGCACAGACTACGACATGGACTTCACCCTGCTGGTCCCAGCGCTCAAACTCCATGACCGCAACCAACCGGTGACCCTGGACATGAGGCACTCGGCCTTGGGCCACTCCTGGCTCAGTCTCCGCCTCTTTGACGAAGGAACCATCAACAAGTGGAAGGACTGCTGCACCATCGTTGACCACATCAACGGGACCACCAACTACTTCTTTTCTCCGACGTTGGTGGCCGACTGGTTCTACCAGTCCATCTCCCTGGTGCTGCTGGAGGTGCAGAAGAAACCACAGAGAGGGATGCCGAGAGTGGAGAAGGTGGAGAGGAATGGCACCATCATCTCCGTCATCCTGGGTGTTGGGAGCAGCCGAATGCTGTACGATATCGTCCCTGTGGTGTCGTTTAAAGGCTGGCCAGCCGTTGCTCAGAGCTGGCTGATGGAGAACCATTTCTGGGATGGGAAGATCACAGAGGAGGAGGTGATCAGCGGCTTCTACCTCGTCCCCGCCTGCTCCTACAAAGGCCGCAAGGAGAACGAGTGGCGCCTGTCATTTGCCCGCAGCGAGGTGCAGCTGAAGAAGTGCATCTCGTCCAGCCTCATGCAGGCATACCAGGCCTGTAAAGCCATCATCATCAAGCTGTTGTCCCGCCCCAAAGCCATCAGCCCCTACCACCTCCGCAGCATCATGCTGTGGGCTTGCGACCGCCTCCCCGCCAACTACCTGGCGCAGGACGACTTCTCTGCTCACTTCCTGCTGGGCCTGATCGATGACCTGCAGCACTGCCTTGTCAACAAGATGTGTCCCAATTACTTCATTCCCCAGTGCAACATGCTGGAGCACCTGTCGGACGAGACGGCCATGCTGCATGCCCGAAAACTCTCCTCGGTGCGCTCCGACCCGGCCGAGCACCTCCGCACCACCATCGAACACGCAAAGGCTGCCAACAGGCTGACGGTGGACCTGCAGTGGAGAGGCAGCGCCAACAACCTGCCGTCGCCACAGTCCGACGCCGGCGGAGAGAACCAGCCAGATGACCGGCTGGCCAAGAAGCTTCAGCAGCTGGTCACGGAGAATCCTGGGAAATCCATCTCTGTCTTCATCAACCCAGATGACGTCACGCGACCGCACTTCCGCATCGACGACAAGTTCTTCTGAGACTGAGAAACACTCTCCCAGACCTCTTCCTCCTCCTCCTCCCTCCTCCTCCTCCTCTTCTTCGTCTTTCTCTCTGCCTTTCTTCTCCTTGCCTGGTGCCCCGCCTCCTCTGAAACTTTATTTTTTACATTTTTTTATGTTTTTCTGCCACAGAGTGAAGTGAGGTGATCGTCTAGTTGTGTCTGCCACAATTTTTTATTTTTTTATTTTTATTTTTCTATTCCCTATCCCCCCTTCCCTCCTCTTTCACTGTGTGCCCTGTGTTTTTTACCTGCTGAATGCCTTTTAAATAGACAGCTGAATAGCAGCAGGTCGTTTTTAAACTGAAGGATGAGGTGAAAATCCACCTTAAGATGGAATTACCATGTTCCTACATTAAATTATCAGGGATCCTGGAAATGAGCCAACAGCTCCTGAGAAGTTGTCGGTTTGAAGCTTGTTCAAAGTATATTTTGGTCCAGTTAAGGGTGTAGTAGCCTGACTTAATCAGGTAAAATGAAGGTAGAATTTTCCACTTCATAATATGATGTAATCACAGGTCAGTCGTTGCCACTGACAGAAAAAAACTAACCGCAACAACATATAATGAAGTTAAGCTGTAGCTGATACGAGACGCGCAGTCTTGCAAAAATTACACTAAATATTCAGTAGAAAATTAAAAAACAACAATGTTTGATCACAGAAATTCTGTTTCACATCTTGTAATTTAGAATTCTGAGAATTGCTTTTTCTCATAATTATGACCAGTCAGAGTTATGAGAAAAGTCCCTTATAATTAAAGGTCTGCCTCTTGGATATTATCTTTGTAGTCATGACCTTCATATGAGGTCATGACTATGAGATACTTTCTCACGTACAAGCCCAGTTTTATTATGAGACATTTATGAGAATTTATGAGTTTCTCATAACATGTTCTTGTTTTTCAGCAGTTTGTCCTTTTTTTGTGGTTTTAAAACACAAACTTGTACAACATTTAAAAATCACTTTGCTCTTTTAAACGGATCAAATATCTGCAGCACACCAAGCCTGGAACAGCAACAAGATTGTTGAACAATCCACTGTATAAGATTGTAAACACGTTCAGGCGTTGGGGATGCAAAATGGCACAACCAGAAGCCTCAAACCCACTAGTAAAAATAGCTCTGTTCTGTTTGAAGGTGGATTTTGTCCCTCTGAGGAATGTCTTAGTCCTGCTGGGAGGTGATGGTACTAACGTCTTAGAAGCTAACTGTAAATAGAAGAAAGCTGACTGAACACTGACGTGTGGAGACAGAAAGAGACTGAAGATGATGTGTGGACTACTTTTCCTCTAATTTTGCACAGAATGTAAAAAAACACCACTTTTCCTCTTGATGGCGGACGTCGTGCTCGTCCAGATTCTGGATGATGTATCATATCAGTAGATGGGTGACACTGCTGAATAATGGTCGTACTGTACACTTCAAATGTGTATATTAACCGGTGGAAGAGCACCAAGTACACAGTGATACTGCAGTAATACTTCAGCAGAGTGTCTCTCAGTCTGTGAGTCAGACTATATTTATACTAACTAAATTGATTGTAAGATGAGATGTGTCAGGATCAGACTTCCCACCTGCGCTAAAAATGTTCCTGCCATTTGTTATTTTGGTTCATAGATTAAAGCTCCACTTGTTCTCGGCTCCCAAAACTCACCTAAAAACACTGACGTGCAGAGCGACAACCACAAACACTCGTGTTGAGTCCTCATGTTTTCTAGTCCACGAAGTAAAGGAGCCTTAAACATAATGAACTTTGTATTGTGGCTTCTTTAACGTTGTGTGGAAATTTAACTACTCTATTGTGCGCCAGTTAAGTGTTGACATCAGAAAATATCTGACCAATCAGAGCAGAGTATGTGGCTCACATTCTCAACATGAAAGACGCCTGCTGATCTTGAGCCCGTGTGTGATCGAGGTGTTCGTCGCTGTGCGCTCGTCACAGCTCGTCTCCACAGTTTAACACTCAGGTTAATCTGCTGCATTATGACCATTATCAGGCAAAGTGTCACGGAATATTCCTTTACGCATGAAATCACTGGCATCTCTTTCCACTTCTTCTCGACACTTTCTCTTGTTTTCATTGTTTTGATCAGAAGTGTTTGCACATTTCAATAAGCTTCACTGTATCTGTTCGACCTCGTGTTTTATAACCTGACTGATTTTCTGTTTCTGCTGCTTTATTTGTGTTTGTAGGCGTCAAGTGTTAAACTTTCCTTCAACACGACCAGCTCAGAATGCCATTTCTATCCCGTCTGTTAGACGACTCCCAGCCGTCGCAGTGACACGCTAACAACAAAGCATTTCTACGTCAGGTGCACGAAGCGCATACGGCCGACTGGCAGCACGAAGGATCGAGTGTGACACGCGTCCAGGCCGAGGATTCATAGAAGGATTTGTTAAAGATGGAAAAACAGGGATCGGAGTCATTCTGCTCTCAACAAACAGAGAATTGGCTTGTTTTTTAATGGTGTTGCATTTTAATACAATTTAAAAAAGATATATCAGCTCATTTTATCTTTTAACGCAGACGCTCACTGAGCTGACATGAACGCTGAGAAGCTCGTATCAGCTGATAGAGACAACCTGATCTGATCCTTCCTGGTTGGTCTGAAGCAGAGAATGATGGTTGGTACAAACTGTTTTAATCCATCACATTTCTGTACGACCAGTTTGCCTGTAGTTCAACGCCTCAAGGTAAATTTGACCAGAACAAATGAATTTGATAACCAAGTTTTTCTTCCTCTCTCAGTGATGATGAAGTTGAGCTAACGTTACGGCACAGTCTCCTCTTTCAAGATGAAACATTTTTCAGCTACCACAAGGCTTTGATTGTGCCTGTGTTGAAGCATCATGGGAGTTGTAGTTGGTTCTGAGCTGGTTGCGATGAAGGCAAGTTCATCCAGTTTCCTTTTTGTTTTCAACTGTCCCAAACATTTCCAGAAAAATGCCAAAAAACCTGCAGATATCTGACCGGCAATGTGACTCATCTCCTCATCCTCAAGTGCAATTAGTGAAAATACACACACACACACACACATATCATGTAACATTAAGACTAAAAGACACTACAACTCTCTTCAAGCTAGTTTTAATGACACTAAACCTCCACTGAATCACACACACACACACACACACACACACAGACGTTTTCACACCATCAAAGTGCCACACTCTCTCCTGCTCGGTGGAAATGTAATGTTGTGTTGTTCTTCTGAGCTCCATGACCTTTAACCTTCCTCCTCTCTCTGTTCAGAACCTTTCGACTGTGAGTTTTATTTCCTCGGTTTCTTGCTGCTCTGCTTTATTCTGACGATGGATTTCTTTATGCAATGTTGACGTGGACGGTTCAGCCTCCAGATGGCAGCTCCTCCTCGTCTCTGAAGGGTCTCCACCATAATCCACTGCACAGTAGAGTCACCTGAAGGTCTTTCAACCATAAACAGTCCCCAGGAAACCTGCATCAGAGGGAGGGAGCTGTCGTCTGAGCGGCTGATGTCTGAACACACTGACTTTCTCTCCTGTCATGTGTAACTACTGTTGTAAATATCACTTGATAAAATAACTCACACTCTTGTCCGATCGTTCCTCTGAGCCTCGGTCCAGATCTCTTTCAGTTCATTCAGCATCAGCTCAGCTGATCTCAGCCTCCATTGTTTGTCAGTCTAGCCCCGCCCTCTTTTTTCAGATCTGGCCAATCAGAGGCCTCTGCTCAGTAGCCCCTGTTGAAGACCAATTACAAAGAGCTTCAATGTGTGTATTTAAAATTATTATTTTGACAAAGGACTTCAATAGGTTCATTAAGTTTTTAATTACAAGAAAACAGTTTTTACAGCATCAAATCATTAAGTGGCTGAAATAAAAGTCAATTGTTACATTAAACTTTTTTTGTGATTAGCAAAATGGTTTTGACCGATTTTTTTTTTTTCTAAGACAAAGTCCAGAGTCAAACTGAAGATTTACAGAGTTAAACTTTGAAAATGTCACAAATTTGACTTAATGTTGATTTAATAACAAAAATACAGTGATGGTTAATTGACAATTAATAGTTGATTGTTATTTTGGCCACCAGGGGGCAGAATATACCCACAACAAGCCGTAACCTCAAGATAAGATGATGCTAACATGTTAGCAAACAGCTAACACAGACACAGAACAACATGATTATCACATCAGAGCCGCGTTTGTCTTCTCTCCTCTCCTTGTCTCCTCTCCTTATCTCCTCTTCATGTCTGCTCTCCTCTCCTCTCCTCTCTGTCGGTGTCCTCCACCTGCTCCCTGTCTCCCTGTCTCTCTGTCTCCTGCTGTGTTTGGCTCATGCTCTCTTCTTCATCATCCTCCATCGTCCTTCTAAATCCAACATGTGCTGTGAGGACCTGCTGCCGTTTGTTGTGCTGCTCAGGCGACATCGTGCTGCCAACACTGGGTGGAGCCTCTCATCTCCTCCTCTCCTCTCCTTCTCTTCTCTCCTCCTCCTCTCCTCTCCTCCTCTCCTCCTCATCTCCTCCTCTCCTCTCCTCCTCATCTCCTCCTCTCCTCTCCTCCTCTCCTCTCCTCTCCTTCTCTTCTCTCCTCCTCCTCTCCTCTCCTTCTCTTCTCTCCTCCTCTCCTCTCCTTCTCTTCTCTCCTCCTCTCCTCTCCTTCTCTTCTCTCCTCCTCCTCTCCTCTCCTTCTCTTCTCTCCTCCTCTCCTCTCCTTCTCTTCTCTCCTCCTCTCCTCTCCTTCTCTTCTCTCCTCCTCTCCTCTCCTCCTCATCTCCTTCTCTTCTCTCCTCCTCTCCTCTCCTCCTCTCCTCCTCATCTCCTTCTCTCTCCTCCTGCTGGATCACAACAACCATCTAGATGCTGTTGGGGACCAGTGAAGAGCAGGAAGGAGAGTCTGACTCACCTGTTCTGTCTCACCTGGTGAACAGACTTGTGTCAACAGTAATATGTTATAGTCAATAATATAAACGAATGAACATTTAGGGATTGGTCCTAATTGCTGACGTTAAGTTACTGTCAGTGGAGCTCAACAACACTTCCTGTATATGTTTCAGATTAAAAGCCTTCCAGGAAATGAAGCAACTGCTGCCAGAGGACTTTTAATGTGAAACTTCTCTGTTGTAATATTTTAAAGAAACAGCTTTTAATTGTCGCACCAGCTAAATGACACATACACGAAACCAAGACAATCTGATATTAACCAGTGCTGGAATGTAACTAAGTACATTTACTCAACTACTTTAGTTGCTTTACAAATTCAGATTTTTACACACAAACAAATGAAGAGTTTATAAAATCTGATGTTTTAAATGAAACTCCAACAGTTTAAACAAGAACAGCTGAAACTATTAGTCCATTAATCAATTAGTTAATGATAATCATTTATGATAAAAACATTTCATGGTTCCAGATTTGCCTGATCTGAATGTGTCTGTAACAGTCTGAATGTGTCTGTAATAGTCTGAATGTGTCTGTAACAGTCTGAATGTGTCTGTAATAGTCTGAATGTGTCTGTAATAGTTTGCAGGTTTGTTCTGTTGCTTGGAGCAAAGCAACATTGTGAAGGTGTCACTTTGGGCTCTGGATCATTGTGACCACATTTCTCACTGTTTTCAATAATCGATCGATCGATGGAGAAAATGATCAGCAGATGAATCCAGAATGAAAAGAATCATTAGTTTCAGTCCTGAACAAAATAGTTGAAAATGAGCTCCAACAGGAAAAATCCTGCTTTAAATGAATGAGGAGGAAAAATCCTGTGATGACAGAAGATGAACAGAAGAACAGACACAGACACAGTTTCATAATTATACTTACATACTTTTACATAAATAACATTTTCAATGCAGAACTTTTACTTGTAACAGTATTTTCTTATGTTGTAGTATCCTGTTAGTACTTTTACTGCAGTACAAGATGTGAATACTTGTACTTTGACTGACAGGTTGGAGGTTCAATTCCCTTTACTTATCGTCCCATGATGCCTTGCGGTGGATTAAACACACCCTGACTGCCCCCAGATATTAGAAGTTCCCGCAGGTTCCCTCCTCACACCTTCATCTTCATCATCCTCATCATCATCATGTCACCTTAAAAAACGCCTCCAGTGGTGACGTCACATGGGCTGCAGCAACACGGCGCGAGCACACACACACACACACACAGACAGAGAGCATCACGGTCTCAGTCCAGGTGAAGCAGCTTCATCGACCGCAGGAGCAGAAAAACACAGAAGAAGAACTGAAGCGGCTTCTCAAGACAGACCGAGCAGATTCTCTGTTTCCTCCTTCATCCTCCTCTTCCTCCTTCATCCTCCTTCATCCTCCTCTTCCTCCTCTTCCTCCTCCCGCCGTAGCGACCCGTCAGCGGCTGATCTCCGGTCAGATTCTCTGCGGCTCGACGCTCGTTGACTTCAGCTGATTGAGGAGGGAAACGAAGGAGCAGCTCGGCTGACAGAACCGGACCGAACCGGACCGGACTGAACCGGGAGATGGAGGGCAAAGAGAAGGCACCGGCAGGTAGGAGGGAGGAGGAGGAGGATGGAGGGATGAAGTTTACTGACTGTTGGATGGATGAGAGGAAGTTGCTTTAATCCTGAGAGGGTGGAGACGGTGAAGGGGTGAAGAGATGGAGGGATGAGAGGGGGAGAGGGTGGATGAACGGATGCAGGACTGATGCATGTTGGGTACCAGAGCACTGCAGTATCCTGCTGCTCACATCCTGAATGCAGCTGCACTGGAGCTTTTAGGTGTGGTTATTATGGGATGGGTGCAGTGTGTGTGTGTGTTTGTTTTTAACCAAATGGCTGAAATGCTGAGACAAGCCTGATGCAGCAAAACACAGAGAGAGACAGACAGATGGGCTGAGGGAGAGACAGGAGGTGAGACAGACAGTCTGAGAAGAAAGACGGGACGTTGCAGACAGACAGGTGAGAGCATAAATAGACAAAACAAGGTGGTGAGACAGAGAAGAGACATAGACAGAGGCTGGTAGGGACAGAGAGACAGACAGGAGGACAGACAGAGACATTTGGGGGGCTGAGAGACAGACAAGGTCCAGAGAGACGGGTATAAAGAGGACAGAGACAGGGGGGCAATAAAATAGAGTAGAGGGACAAACAGGAAAGTTAACAAATGGTCAGAGGACTTAGAGACAAGACAGGATGGCAGAGAGACAGACATATGGTCCGGGTGAGAGAGGCAGAAGAAGTTAGAGAGACAGGTACGAGGCTGGGAGACAGACAGGAGAAGGGAGGGACAGGCCAGAGAGGAGAAAGATAAATAGAAGAGAGGGAGACAGACAGTCAAAGGGCTGAGAGACAGACAGGACGGTCAAAAGACAGACAGGACAGCAGAGAGACAGAGGGGGCAGACAGACAGGTATGAGGACTGGGGGAGAGACACGAGGGCAGAGAGACAGACAGGGGGGCAGAGAGACAGACAGGAAGTTTGACAATTGGTCAGGACTTGAAGCAACAGACAGGAGGGCAAAGAGACATGTATGACTGTAGAGAGACAGGGAGGGTTAATGACAGAACAGAGAGACAGACAGAAGGATAGAAAGACAGGTAATGGGACATAGAGACAGACAGGAGGTAAGAGAGCGACAAAAAAGAGGCCTGAGACAGAGAGAGAGACAGGAGTGCAGGGAGACAGGTAAGAGCACAGAGAGACAAACACAGACAGACAGCTGTGATAACGTGTGTGTTTATGTGTGTCTGGGTGTGTCTCAAAGAGAAGTCCATGCAGAGCGATGCATTCTGGGAGCTGCAGTTCAGTTCACACTCAGTCCTCTGAGACGGTCTGAGGTCTCCGTCCAGGTGGAGGAGACATTCGAGAGACTGGTCAGGACCTGAAAGGTTGCTGGTTTGATTGCTGCTGTTGACTTGAGCAAAGCATTGATCCACATCGTCCCCCGTCCTGGACTCGTGGACAGGGACAGAGTCCACAGACGCGTCTCTGGTCGTCCACAAACATGACAACAATAAAAACAAACAACCATTTCAAATCACACTCGTCAACAAAACATGAAACAGTAAAACAAGACAAATATAAAGATTGGAAAAGTGAAGTGAGTGAAAGAGTCAGATCAGAGTTCATCAGAAAGAAAACCTGGTTCTGACCTCTGACCTCTGAACCAGTGAACCTCTCATCTGTTTAAAACACTGAGGTCACTGTCTCTCAGGACAGAAGCTGAACTCGGATCAGTTTCAGACCTCAACGTGTCTGAGACCCTGTTTCCTCTCACGTCAGTCAAATCAGACTCCGACTCTCTGATGGTCGCAAATCTGATCTCAGTCCATCTTTGTGAACCAGGGTCAGTCCTCCTTCAGCCCAGAAGGAGGCGCTGATGCACCTGAAGCTGTTTGGGAACTGACAAGAACAAAAGAAGAGGAAGAACGTCTGCACTTTACCAGATACAATCAGAACAGTTTAGGGAACTCACGCCATCAATGCTCTCTCTCTCTCAGATCAATGCTCTCTCTCTCCCTCAGATCAATGCTCTCTCTCTCACTCAGATCATCCAGTGGTTGAACTGATCAGGGATCAGATTGTATCTGAGGGTTTGTGTGAAAATGACTGGAGCTGATTGTTCTTGTTGCTTTAATGAGACAAACGACTCATTTCAAAGTGAAACTTTAGCTGCTGTCATTACAAGAACAGAAGAGACAGACAGGAGACAGATGATGGATGTATTGAGAACATTAGGAACAGGCGTGTGTCGGACAGACGGATATGTGGACAGGTGTTCAGCCGGTGGACGGGACGAGTCTCAGACGTCCTCCTGAGCTCGAACCGTCACATCTGAACGCGTTTCCGCACCAGGAAGCGTCTGATCCACACGAGGTGACTCCGATTCTTCCTGCTGCTGTAAATGAGCTGAATTTCTGTCGGTCTGTCTGTGGCGTCCTCTCGGCCCGTCCCGTCCGTCTCGTGGCTGTGCTGATGTCAGTGAAGCGTCTGTGATGTTTGATGAGCTGCAGTGAGTCAGCCGATGAGACGCTTCAGAACATAAACGCTGTGTCACATTCAGCCCAGTTTCAACCTCAGCTGTGATATAATGCAACAGTTCAGTCTCTTTCTCAGACTCAGACTTTGAGATGGAAATCTGCTCGTCTGTCTTAAAGGACCAGTCGGACATTTTGGTGAATGCACTTCTTCTTTCCTTGCAGGGTTTGATGTTCAGATTGATTCGTCATGTCTGGACTGTGAACATGAGGCTGTGTTCAGATGAACAGGATGTTGAGCTTCTCGGTGAAATCCTCTGTGGATCCAGACTTTCAGGGGTTTCTGGTTATATTTCCTGTTTTTGTTTGTTTGTTGTTGATAAGTTTTATGGTTTCCTTTCCTATAAAAGAAAATGTTTTTTGAATTGTGATCGTCTTATTTTACAAACTACTTGTGCAGCTGTCTTTTCCTGGTCGGTCGGAGCTGGTCACTGGTGTCTGGCAGTGAATGTAGTTTGTCTCGCTGCAGAGAAAATCTTCGCGCTTTAAACCGTCTCTTTATGAAACATATTTGGCCTCCACTTCCCAGGAAAAGTGTTAGTGTGACTCTTCCTGAATTTAATTCTCTAATATCTGCAGTAAAAATTTGCCACAGTCGAGAGGAACCTCTCCCTTTATTTGTTCTTACAGAGAAACGATGTCACTTCAGTTCATTTGCACAAAATGTAGCTGAATCGATAAACGGGATGAAACAGCGACCTGTTGATGATCCAGGTGTTAACAGCTGTGCGTTCCACCTGACGCCTGTGTGTTCAGGTGACTGATCGGCTGAATCAGTAATTCAAATTGTTAAATTGTTTCTAGATGAATGAAAGTGACTGTGTTTTGTTTCCACATCTCAATATCACATCAGGCAAAAACAGAATTACCAGTACAACAAGGATTTATTGTTGACAGCTACAAAGTGTCAGCAGATTCACGTACAGATTCATAATACAACACAGAATGATACGATATTTACAACCTTGAATATATCATTTAAGGTTCAAGGTTCAGCTTTATTGTCACAATACAATAATCAAATATGATAAAAGACAAAGAAAATACATGAACATACAATAAAAACAGATTGAAATAAAACAAGACAGAACAAAGACGTCATGTTGGTGACAGCAGCACCGAAGGTCAGAGCTAGAACATGTAGATTGAATGTAAACATCAGCTGACAGAAGCTGTGTCGAGTCAGGTTTTTATGTTTACATGATGAAGACGTGATGTTGAAGCGTCGTAGCTGAATGAAATGAATGTTTTTGAGCAGCATCAGAGTTTATTACCTGTTTTTTGATATTAGAGATGAAATGAGCAGATGGAAATGACAAACCAATGTTCTCTGAACTGACCTGACTTCTTTTCACTGTGGTGCTGAAAACTGATTCGAGATGCCTTATCAACTGGATGCATGTGGGTTCTTGTAGCAATGCAAACACAACATATATACAACATATATACAACGTATATACAGCGTACGACTCGGCAGGTTTGCTTCTGTAACGTCTTCCCTCAGCTGAGAATCACTGAATCGCTCAGAAAGGTCGTCAGGAGAAGAATGAGTGAAAGCTGTGAACCGGTCAGGTGTGTGTGTTGTGGACGTCCAGCCAGGTGAACAGAGAGACACCTTGTTGACATTAAACACTCGGGCTTTAGGCTCAACCTGCCAACACATTCATCTGTCGGCCGTTCGGGCCTCAGGTCGGCTCCAGTTTCACTCTGAGTTTGTTTACAGCAGACAGATCAGACTGTTGTATTGATTCTGGGATCAGATCCACACGATTCGGGGCCGTAGTGACCTGCTGCCCAGAGCAGAGAAACCTGAGAGACTGAATGGACGCACACACACACACACACACAATGTTTGGGTGTTTCTCAGCTGATCAGCTGGAACATAAACAGAAATCAACAAGAAATACACACCTCCTCTGAGACACTGTGTGTGTGTGTGTGTGTGTGTGTGTGTGTGTGTGTGTGTGTGTGCGCATTTCTGGTATACACACTGACCTTGTTGGGACCAGTAGTCCTCCCCTCAGGGACCAAAGCCTGGTTTGGGTTCGTCTGTCCACGGTGAATGGAAGTCAAAGCAGACTGTTCAGACTTTGTTTCATCACTCACATGTCCACATGTCCACATGTCCACACGTTGATCAGGGAAAGACAGTAACAGTATGAGCTTGTTGTGATGATAAAAACCTCCAGCCTTCCTCCACAGCTCCTCATCTCACCGGCTGCTGATGGTGTCCGTCCCCTTCTGGATTGTTGGGCTTGTTGTCCAGCTCGGCTGAGGGACGCGTGGACAGAGGACTGATCTGATGTGGCCGGGAGCTGGCTGCCGTGTGGATTATCTGTTCGTACTCGTTCTGCTTCTCTTCTGGAAGCTTCGTGCTGCTGTGCTCTGTTTTCAGATGAGTGAGAAAGAAAGATTGTAGTGCAGCCTGTCTCTCAGGTCGAGTTCAGGTCTCAAGCACCAGGCGGATTCAGTGGGATCAGGTCTAAAGGTTCAGGTCTGGGCCCGGTCCAGGTCTCAGTTTAAGGCCTGTGTAGAACTCCATCTCAGGTGAACTAATGAAACAAGGCGTCTGTCACGTGTATGAGGTGAATGTAAACACACAATGAGCTTCTCTTGTGTCTCAGTTCTGTGGAAACACACACAGCTTGAACGGTTCCTCCAGGCTCAGTTTGGCTCCTCAGACCAGATGACAGTGTTAGAAAGGGATGATTTCACAGGCAGGATGGACAGAATGTGCTCAAATCATCTGCTCGTGATGATCCTGATGGGAGAGATGCTCCTTTAATATCAACACAATGACGACAGCTTTGCAACCGGTGCAGTTCTTTAATTATTCCTGCAAAACTGTTTCACACATCCAGACCTTTAAAATACAGACGACAGTACACACACACACACACACACACACACACACACACACACACACACCCCTCCTCCACCGTGCTGGAGATGAACATAAACAGCATGAGATGCTGAGCTCAGCACAAACAGGCTGATGAGTGTGTGTGTGTGTGTGTGTGTGTGTGTGTGTGTGTGTGTGTGTGTGTGTGTGGGTGCCCCTCCCAGTTTTATGGCCTTTTGTTCTCTGGACTGGTTTCTCTCCATCGTTCCAGCAGCTCTCAGCTCTCCTCGTCTGTTCCACATTATTTCATCGAAGCTGATTGTGTTTGTATTGAATTTCATTTAAACTTTATTTAAACACACAGAGGAAAACAACACATGCGCCTGAATCTAAAACCTTCTGAGTGGAAAGTGACATCATCAAACAGCTGATATCAGATTACATCATACATGTGTCCATTTAGAGGATCAGCTGCTTCAGGAACAACAGAAACTGCTGAGCAGGAAACGTGACAAGAATCTTTAACTGTGGAACAAACAGAACGTCTGAATTAAACAGAGACAATGAATTCATGTTGAAACAAGCAGAGCTCAAACAACCAGGAGATTATTTTCTCTTCTGTGTTTCATGTCTCTGCAAACTGAATGTCTTTGGGTTTTGGACAAATCAGGTGACACCAGCTCCAGGAAACAGTGATGGTCAGTTTAAACTTTATTCAAACCAAGAGCTTCAGCGAGGACGGGAAGACGAACCTGCGAGGCTGCGAGTCAGAGCTTCATCACTTCAGCACATCTTCAGTCTTTTAAAAAGTTCATGCTCAAAAAAAATATCTGCTTCCATAAGCAGGTCGAAGTTTTACTGCCGTTTTCCTGAAACTTGATGCGAACTGTCCAAACGGCATCTGTTTACCGTCGGCTAACAGCGCCCTCTAGTGGCTGCACTAACTATAGCGCTCATCTGTCAGGAGCAAAGTAGGAAGTCAGGTGGCAGCTGCACGAGAGGGAGGAGTTCAGGGTGGACAGGTCACTTCCTGTTTCCACCATCAACCAGTAACACGGCCCTTATTTCACCTGAACCGCGATGTTTCCTGAACCAACCAGCAGGTGGAGACGCAGACGGGTGACGTCGCTCTGGACGACTGTGACGATGATCTGTGTGCAGCCGATGTCTTTCAGTGACGTGACAGAGGAATTTACATTTCTGTTTGTTCATAAATGCAAATATCAAATATGAGATGAACTGAGTAATGTTTCAGTAGAAAACTTGGATGATGACTTTGACTGATTTGTTCTCTCAACAACTGATTTTGTTCATGAACAACATTAGAAACACAACACCTTTGTTTTTGCTTCCATTTTTTACAAGTTGAAATTAAAGATCGAAGACGTTTTCTGTCGCTGACGGCTCCGTCTACCTGCCAGGTGACGCATGAAGGCGCTGATCGAACAGCGTCGGTGTTGAGCAGGTGCGTGTTGGGCTGCTCTCAGTTACGTGAAGCCACAGATGTTGTGTGTTTGGAGGGAGCGTGCAGTCGACACGTTGTCCACCACAGCTGTTTCCTGTGACTTCAATGTTCATGTCATGACCACAAACCACCTCTAGTGGCGCCGCCGAGCGTCAGGATTTTGGTTTATTCCATCAATCACGACTTATTTGATCTTTGATAAAAAAACATAAACAAAAGTTTTGCATTTATGTTTCTGTTCATGTCAAATCAATCTTAATGTGAGTTTCAGATCACAGATTCAGACCTGGAGTTTGATTTTAGGAAGATGACGGCAACTTAAGTCCTGATCATGAAATCAGGCCTGAGTCCTGTCAGTGATATGAGATGATCTGCTTCCTCTCAGGATGTTACAGTTCCAACGTGGAGCCTGAAATCACTCCACATAATCAATGCTAAAGTGTTAGCATGTAGCTAGTGGATGAGGAGAGAGAGAGAGAGAGGAGCGAGCGAGCTTAACCTTAAAGTGTATCATCATGTAGAGAGAGTGTGTCAGCAGAACTTTCAATTATTTATGAGGCTCTTCTGCAACACACACACACACACACTCTCTCTCTCTCTCCCCCCCTCTCTCTCTCTCTCTCTCTCTCTCTCTCTCTCTCTCTCTCTCTCTCTCTCTCTCTCCCCCTCTCTCTCTCTCTCTCTCTCTCTCTCTCCCTCTCTCTCTCTCTCTCTCCCCCTCTCTCTCTCTCTCTCTCTCTCTCTCTCCCTCTCTCTCTCTCCCTCTCTCTCTCTCTCTCTCTCTCTCTTCCCCCTCTCTCTCTCTCTCTCTCTCTCTCTCCCCCTCTCTCTCTCTCTCTCTCTCTCTCTCCCTCTCCCTCTCCCTCTCTCTCTCTCCCTCTCTCTCTCTCTCTCTCTCTCTCTCTCTCTCTCCCCCTCTCCCCGCTGTAGTTTGATGAACAGTCTGTAATGCGCTCATGTGGCTGCAGGATGGATGTCTGAGTGCTGCAGCGCTGCATTAACACTCCCATCAGCCCCGGCGGCTCCTCCAACACTGACTGTACGCAGCTTCCAAAGTTGGAGTCCTGAGCAGTTTGTACGTGTTGTTAAAGGGTGAAGGTGAGCAGAGGTCGTTCCAGGTGTCTCTGGAGAAGCCAAATGTAAATCAGTTATTTAGTCATAGTTTTCCATTTTCCACTTTGACTCCCCACAACATTTGACTCTTTGGTCGTGGTCTTGAAATGGTCCGTGTCGGGGCAGCGAGGCTCTGAACACCCACACAGGTGTTTTCACTTCATCTGATTAACAGGTGCAGCAAAACTACCAGGCGAGACGCAGTCTGTCCCGGACACATGTCCCTCATCAACACATATCTATACAATATCCCGGCTGCTACATGGTGTCGTAGTTTACTGCTTCAGTTATTATTCCCCAAATGAATAACCTTTACCTGCTTATACTCAGAAGAAATGATGTAGTTTATGATGTCAGACGTCATCAACAGACAGCAGAAGTGACCCGGACACAGTCTGACTGTTGTGGATGTTTGTTGGTGCTTTGAACGCAGCGTCACAGTGACAGACAATCAGTCCGTGTTTCCTTACACAGAAAATGAACTCAACAAGCTTTGTCTCCATCGTCTCTGCATGAGAGTGCAAAAATGTTTCAACAGTGTTATTGTTGTTTGTGTGGTCGGCCATGTTTGTTTGACGTCAGTGTGTTTGGCGTCAGCCTCCTGAGTCGATATTAGTAGATGTGTATCAATAATAAATATATGAAATATACCATTATTATTATTAAATATGTTTATTGTTCCCAGCGGTTATAGGAAATACTGAGTTCTGTGTGTGTACCTGAATGCAGCACAAACAGAAATGATGTATTTGTACCGCTACATTTGTCCTGAGTGATTCACTGTCCCACCCACACTCCCCCCCCGTGTTTATATACAAGCACACATGCTTTCACAGTTTCACAGTCGTCCAGGTTTATTTCCTCCAGCGTGGTCGACGTGCTTCTGTGAGACGTGAATAAAACAAGGAGGCTGCAGAAATAATGCAAGTCGAACAGCAGCGGAGCAACATGGCTGCAGACACAGTGATGATGATCAGCTCGACGCTTCGACCGATCGACTGACGGAGCTGATATTATGTTCAGTGATGTGACGTCTTTATGTGAAGATTCATGAGTCCAACTGGATCCAGATCATGAGTTTTAGGGTGAATCCCAAATGCGGCGTCATTTTCAGATTCTGATGCTGCGGCTGCAACCGATCATCATTTTCTTTAGTTTAGTCTTTAAGATGTCAGAAACTAGTGTGAAATGTCCACCACAGTGTCCCAGTGTCCAACTTGACTTATTCTACTGTACGGACAGAGACAGATGGACAGAGACTCGGTCTCAGAGACCATCACAGCTGGTGCAGGTTAATTCTCAGATGATCCATCAATCAACTTGTTTCAAGTCTTTCTTTACCGAAATCACTAAAAACACGTCGACAGAAACAACTCCGGACTCCAGAGTTTTCACTTAATTTGTTTTGTAGTTGAAAACAGGATCTGTGTTTGCTGTCGGTCTGATGAACAAAATCTTCATGATCTCTTGTTTAATCTGTGTCATGAATAATAACATATTGAGGGAGAGTCTGAAGTCATAAACTTATTTTAATGATCATTTCATTCAGTCACAAGTGAAGCTGCTTCGATTAAAATTTACAGTTTGATGTCAGATATTTTCACATAATTTTCAAATTACGTAATTTCTACAAATGATAAGACGTTAAGACAAAACCAGACGATCAAGTGATGAATTTACAAACAGAATATCAATAAATGCAGATAATTATTAGATTTAGAAACATATTGCTGATGATACAGATGGTTCATGTGCACATACAGACTCCAGCTGATCCGGCTGTGATGACATCATCAGAAACAGACGTGACTTCAACGGAAACAACGTCTCGTTTCTCTAAAAACGAGTGAGGAAACGATGCAAGTTAAAGGAAACACGAGGCGGTTCAGGGAGCCGGGACGTCTCCTCCGTCCTTCACTGCTCATCTCTGCCCGCAGGAGCTCTGAGCATCCTCCCCATCACACCCCGCTGCTCGCTGCCCCCTGCTGGTCGCACTGAGAACAGACTGCAGTGACACACAGCAGCAGCATCAGACTGCAGCTCCAACACAAACACGACACGATGTCTGAGCTTCAGAGCCTCCAACGCCGAGTCCGGCTCCGCTCACACGTGTGTTTTCAGTTCTATTCACCTGATCTGTTGTTATCTAGAATCTAGATGATGAAAATAATCTGTCAGATGTTAGAAGATAAATTTACTGTTTTCAACTCTAAAACAGAAGTGGTGTGAAGAAAATCCGATATGTTGCAGAGAAACATCAGAGTGAAGGGAAGCTCACGTGTCCATTAGTGCGATCGCTGCTGCTCAGGTATTGATTTTGATATTACATCTCTGAAATATTCATCATCACTTTCCGAGCATTAGAGCCATCACTGCATTACTGCTCCCGTTCACCATCAACAGAGTGTTTTAAAGCTCTCTGCCGTGACGGTGCAGCATTTGTCAAGGTCAGAACGTGTGGATGTGTCAGTCTGCTGCTCTGGACGGCTCCACTTCCTTCTGTTGATCTTGTTCTCACGTTGTTGAGATACGTGAACAGAAAACCCTGAAAAACTCAACATCTGGGAAACATCGTCCGTCAACTCTGACCACGTCAGTCCAGCTCCCGTCCCGCCCCTCGTCTGGTCCTGTGTGTTCTGTCGGGGAGGAACTTGGTCCGACCGCCAAGTTGGATGATCCGATGATGAGTTTGTTTTTGTGCCATTTGTGAGTCCGATGATTTCAAAGCAGAGCCGGAGCCTGAGAATGAAGAAACTCGCAGTCGACAAACTGTCAGAGAAGCTTCTCCAGAGAAGTTCGGACTGATGAGTTTCCTCAACTTGATCTCACGGCTGCAGACATGCTTCTAGTTTTCCTGACAAAATGTTTAACTTAAGAAGCCAGAGGGTCTGAAGAGTTGCACCGTCCCGAAAACGCTCAGCGTTCAGGTGCTTTGTAAGC
>JAFREQ010000163.1:157500-170000 GCA_025331565.1 Holacanthus passer | reverse complement strand
TGATGGAGATGATGATGGTGGTGGTGGAGATGATGATGGTGATGTGATCACTGGATTCTTGTTTGAACCTTGTTTGATGGCGACATGATAACAGAGGAAGCCGGTTGACTCAGTCACATGACGTCCTGCTGTGGTTGAACTTCTGAGTTTGTTCCGTTTGTTGTTCATCTCGACGTCTGCAGGAGCTGCAAAGATGGATGAAGGGATTTGATGAGAAAAAAAATTAGTTTTTTAAAGAAGCAAAATCAGATTTAGAATCAACTTTTGGCCAAATTTGTTGACGTGTGAACTCCCAGGACGCTCAGTGCCGAGAACAAAGAACAGCACAGATACAAATAGATAGATATAATATATGTGAGGGAAATTTCTCCTTGTTGAGTAGAACGTTGCTAATTTTGTGAATTAGAAACTCAGAGGAGTGTGTGTGATTTAAGTGTTGTGCATTCTGAGACTGGTAGATCAATCTGTACACAGACTCACAGTATGATTTATGCTGAGTGTAAATAGTTATCCACACTGTGACAGAGCGGACTGATGTTACAGACTATGAACTGGTATGTGAAGTCACTGGACAGTGAAGGCATCACTGCAGCGTGTTACAGGTGCGTTCACAGACCGAACAGTGCTACATGAAGACAGTTATATATCAAACACCTCAACTTGTAGCTGCTTAGAACGACATAGTGTCCTCAAGCATTTCTCATATGTTTGTATGGAGCTTATAGATGATAAACCAGGAGGGTGACGATATAAAGACTGACAACTGTCACATGCAGCTTCATACAGACTCTATAAAGCTTCATACAGGCGACAGTGGGAAACGCAGGTTTATAGATAGATGTATGGACAGAGTGATGGACAGAGAGACACGGAGTCCCCCCACCTCCTCCTCCTCCTCCTCCTCCTCCTCGTGTCAGATGTCAGTCGTAGTGTATAAATATCAGTGTTAACGTCTTTGATCAGCTCTCAGTGTGTCACACCTTCATCAGCTCACGTCCGAGCACTTCTCACTTCGCTGATGTCTCTTTATAAACACACATAAACACACGAGCTGCTCTATAAAACAGAAACACGTGACTCTGTTGTCCTTCATCCTGCCTCACAACAAGGAAACTATTTCCTGTTTATTGTTACGACGGCAGTGACCTCAGATGTTCAAGTCTTTAAACGCTAACTTGCTACATGCAGTCATTGATTATTTTTTGTCCACTGGGGGCAGCAGACCTTTACAACAAGCGGACACATGCAAACATCCGACATATTATCAGCTAATAATGTAACGCGTTATCTTCATCTTCATCACCTGTGTTAACTCATGAAGACTGTGACTCTGTACAGGCGTGTGAACACCTGAGCCGGACACGATACTGTAGGTGTCACATTCATGTTCATACATGTTCATACATGTTCATTCATGTTCATTCTGCCTGCTGACCTGAGATCAACCACAACTGTGTCTACCTTCAAAAACTGACTCATGACTTCTCTGTTGCCTCAGACGAGTCGGACAGTTTCTGTACGAACACAACAGGTGATCTGCAACCTGGACTCATCTGGTTCCCATCGAAACACAAAAACAACAAATTAGGCAACATATAAAGTATTTGGTTCATGTGTCCATCATCAAAATAAACATCAGTAAATGATGTGAACAAAAATGAAAGTCATCTAACAGAGTGTTTCGGGTGAACTGTGAGCAGCTTCTTGTGCGTGTTCTACTTTCATTTCCAGAGTTTTGGTGTCAACGACTCAGGAAAACACAGTGAGAACGACATTTTTAGCTTCGTAAGCTGCGACAGAAACAGAACACACCAAACTAAAATTACCCCTGTGTGTGTGTGTGTGTGTGTGTGTGTGACCTTGACAGTGATGTCTCAGTTGTATTTACAGTAACATGTATTTTTATCTGACCAGCTGTGTGTTTCCTCAGGTCTTTCAGCACCTCGTAGATCTGCAGCGCTGCCTCAGTTTACATGAAGTTAGCAGAGAACGGTTGAAGTCGAGTCTCTACAGACTGTAGAAAATATAACTCCTGAACAGCTGTATCGTCATGGAGGACTGAGACATAAACCACCAACAACTTTCAGATGAGGTACCGACAACATATGTGATAAACATTTTAACATAATGAATTATTAGTGATGTCAACAAGACCAGAACAACAACAACCTGAGAAGGAAACATCCTGGAGTCACTTCATATTCTCACTACAATGAGAACATATAGAACAATGTGAGGAGGCAGCAGCTGAGGATTCGTGATCAGTCTCATGATGGCGTTTAAATTCTCTCAGCACCAAATCCACCTGTTTGCAGGTAAGATGGATCAGTTTATCTGCCCCCTCCTCCTCAGGCAGGCGCCGTGTTCCCGTCGTGGCTTTTCCGACTCACGTCCACATTAATCTGCCGAGTCGTCCCCCGAAATCAAACACCGATGACCAAACATAATCCTGACTCACTCAGCAGGTTCCAGCAGTTTCCTTGTAATGAGAATCTTTCTGCCAGTCGTCAGACGCCTGTTAGTGGCCGACCGCTGTGTTAAATGAAGGCTGCTGAAAGTATTGAAGTGGGATGATTGAAACATAATGCACATGTGAGAACGCTGGACGCCGGGCTGCACTGCAGGAATCCCTGATGTACAAAATTAAATGTACATAAATATCTTTTTAAAACATAAAATCATAAAGTTATTTTAATATCGGACCGTTTCTCAAACACAGGCTGAAGATGAACCCGCTCCCTGATGTGAATCAGGATTCATGTTCCTGTTTCAGGTCGACGTGAACATTTTTCATCTTTCTGGTCTTTTTTCATCGTTCGACTTCAGTAAAGTTAATAATCATCAGATAAAAGTGAAATTCTTTCTCTTCTCTCCTCTTTTCTCCTCTGTTCTTGCTTCTTTCTTTCTCTCTCTTTTTGTGATCATTTAATGGACTGGAAGGAAGGGAGGAAGGCAGCCTCGAGCTGGACGGCTGCTAGTGTCTCCCCCTGGTGGTCAGCTGCTCTACTTCACTGACAGAGTTCATAAATATAACTATAAATATCATCCATACTCTCCATTATCACGTCATAGTGGTATTATCATCATGTTCTCATCAGAGCACCATTTTAGCTCGGTTACATTTCTCCTTAAAGCTTCGATTCCTGCCTGTTTCTCCTCATTAATCATCATTTCTAACACAGAACCTTCATTTGGACGTTACACCTCCCTCCATTCTACATGTACATACAGTTTTTTACAGTATATACTATGTATGTCTTTTTTATTAACACATGTAGAAGCTTAAATGTAAAATTAGGGAGAGTTCAGGCCAAAACAACAAACCAACCAAACTGAGTAGATGAGACGATGTAAAGCTGCAGTTTGTCCTGATCGACACAGAAACACAGGAGAAAAGAGGACGTAACAAAAATGCTTCATGTTCACATCCAAAAACAGTAACTTAAAATGATGGACTAATAATAATCATAATCATTATAGATCATCGATATCATACAAAGTGCATCATCATCATCATCATCATTTCATCAGATCTGTTTTTCTTGCTGAACTGTTGGACTCATGATTGACAGTTTAAAAAAAAAAAAAACAGACATATCGTCTGTTTTACTCCACACATTCTTCTTCTTGTCAAAACCTGCTGCCTACATTACCCACAATGCAACTCTTGTCGCTTGTCTTGACAGTCGGGTGGTAGATTCAGGTGTGTTATGTTAACAGCAGCTCCAGAGGTCAGAGGTCACACCAACAGACTGGTTTCAGTTTCAGCGCCCCCTGGAGGCACTAAAGGTTTCCCTTGAAACACAGGCTGAGGAGTAAAATCTCCCTTTAATGATCCACGGTCTTGATGAAACGTGTTTGAGGACGTTCGGGCTCGACGTGTTTGAAGCTCCTTTCAGAAGCTGCTTGTTGTTTTGCAGAATCATGAATTTTGCAGCAGCAGAATCTCCTGAAATAGTGATTCAACATCAAACATTTAACACACGAGCGCCCGCGGTCGCTGCTCTACAGATGTACTGCGTGTGTGATCAGGAACATAAAGGCCGGCAGCTGTCATGTAATCAGAGTATATAAAAATCTGTAAAACAACAAGTGTGTATTTTAAACCATTAACATATAATTTATCATCAGTGTGTGATCAGACTCATTTAGTCCAAATCATTCAGACTTCACTCAAAGTATCACGTCGGCTGATTGTAATAAAGTGAAACAGCAGATCAACAAACTGGGGAATAGTTTAGAATGGTAGTAATACTGCAGTATCTGCAGTTTCTAAGCTGCAGTTGTCCTGATGTCCAGCAGATGGTGCTGTGTCTCCAGTCTTCTATCAGACATCAGCGAGAGGCAGTGAGGCTGCAGCTGATTGGTCGAACTCTGATTCAAACTTTATTCCTCACATGCACAAACACAGTGACAGTGAAAACAAAGCTCACTGGCTGAACTCACTGTTCATGTGTGGAATCGGGACTACGATCATGTTTACCCACAATGCTCTCTGTATCAGAGGTGACGTGCCAGAGGTTCATCACAAACCTTCTCATGGAGGAAAGTTTATATCAGATATTTTCCCAACAGTTATGTTGATGATATCAATACATTTGCACTATTGTTCGTACGAATCTTAAATGACCTCAAGAAGGAGATAGAAACTGTTTATAGTGACAAGAATGTGAATCAAAGGTTTAACTGACTGTCTTTTTCTCAGGAGTCGACCGACTGCTGACATCCAGATAATGTGGGATTGTTCCTTTGTAGGATTATTTTTTATATTTGTGATGTGAGCTGAGTCATGAGCAGCAGCTGGACTCAGGAGGAGGAACTGAGGGATTAGATACAAAAATATATTTGGGACCTATGTTTGTTGGAACAATGCAGAGATTCTCCAGCTCGTGATGCCGTGAACATGCGTTTCTGTTTGGTTTGAGCGTCCAGCTGCTGATGTCTGACGCCTCCGCTGCTGTTTGTTTCTGTTGTCGAGTTTAGCTGCAACGTGTGTGTGTGTGTGTGTGTGTGTGTGGGTTTGTAAGCTGAATGAGTAGATGATGAAATCTGTGACATGATAAATCAGCTCCTTTAGTTCAACAAGCTGTGATGTGACTGTTTAGATTAAGAAAACATTTTTAAATTAGCTTTTTGGTCCTATTTTGTATTTTTCTTATTGCCAACAAATCTCGGGTGCAAACAAACTATGATGAAGATACCGAAGACGTAAATCTTTAAAAACACATCACAAATATTTTCATGTTGAGTATTTTCCTCAAACAGTTGCTCACTGTAGTTTTTTAACAACAAACAGGAAATAGTTCATTTGTTGGGGACTATTTTCAGCGGCGGATTAACACACATTTGGACTAATGAGTGTTTGGGTAGTGTGTACTCTGAGTGTACTGTGATTACTCTGTGTACTCTGAGTGTACTGTGATTACTCTGTGTACTCTGAGTGTACTGTGATTACTCTGTGTACTCTGTACTGTGAGTTGTGAGTACTGTGCTCTCAGTCTGTGGAGGTTTCATGGTCATTTAAATGTCCTGCTGACTTTCTTCTGTCCTCTGATGAGGCAGTTTGTCTATTGATCAGGAAACATACCTGCACACACACGCACACACACACACACACTGAAGGACAGGAGATCCACTGTGGCAGCACTGTGATCGATCCCACGGCTCATTAACACCCTGCCATAGTTTGTGTGTGTAGATATGAAGACTGACGTTATTCAGCAGATTTTTCTCTGAGACTTAAAGACGAGGACGAGTCTCCAGCTCTGATCTTCAGTCTTTGGTTGCCGCTAACAGCAGCCACTAACAGCAGCCGCTAACAGCAGCCGCTAACAGCTAATTCAAAAGTCTTACAATGCAGCATACTTGACTTAATGTGAACAAACAACCTAAAGAACCGATGTGAAGAGAGAAGAGCGGCATCGACCTGCAGCTGAAACATTACAACATTTGATGAGGGAATAAAAGAGATATTGGAAATAAAACAAAGTGCTTGTACTAAAAAAACCTTCTTTGAAAATGTCTGAGGATCTGAGGCCATGAATCTTCTGAAAGAGGCTAAAACATAAATTTGTGTGTCATCTGCATAAAATGATATTGAATGTTGTGTTTATGTATCTTCGAACTGTGCGAAGCAGATGAGACTCTGACAGAAGAGCTTCAAGAAAACTGGACGCTGACACCCAGATAAATAAACCACGATGACTTCCTTCATTTTGGATTCTACAAATCTGCGTTGAACAAGATTTTGCAGTTTCAGTCCCAGTGTGACCTGAAAGCAGCAGACTGACAGGAAGCAGCTGATGACCAGAGAACACGATGAAGACGTGTCTCCTCGTCCTCTTCTGTCTCTGCTCTCGGTCCCACTGTGCAGGTACGAGGACACAAATACACGTCAGTAATTAAAGACGCTGACCTGGTTTTTCTGCTGGGACTGTAGGCCTACATTCAGCCCCGCGGTGCGTTCACTGACACGTTCTCCTCACGCTCCGACACGGGGCCTCGTCAGCGCCGTGATGACGGGTAATCCTGTTTGCTTTCAGTTTAGATCGGTCTGTCAGCAGGATCCGTGAAACCTGCCGGACACGTCGGCCCCGGGCCCCGAGACAAAGTGATTCGACGTGGAGGATTAGTTTTTAATAGCATCAAAGTGTTCAGATGTCACGTGACTCCAGAGCTGAAATATTCAGTTTAATTACGATGTTTGAAGCTTTCAGGTCATGTTGCTTTAGTTGATGTGATGATGTTGGAACATTTCACTGTTAAAACTCGATTCCAGATCCTAAAAACAAGAACAGAAGCTCTGACACTGTTAGCAAACAGCTTCTGTTCTTCCACATCCAGCAGACACAGAACAACATGATGAAATAACACCAACAGAAACAAAGACACCGTCGCGTTAAAGCTGAACTCAGACTCATCAGTGATCTGGATCAAGTCTTCATTTCCACCAGCTGGTCTTCAGCTGTTCTGCTGTTTGAGTTCAAACTCAACCAGACAGGAAACGTGCTGCAAAACCAAAACCAGGCTCAAAGACTCAGTAATGGCGGTGACTTCACTGTGATTGATTGACGGCTGGTGGTGTGAAAGGCAACATGATGAAGCAAAACATCATCCAATTAGTGGTGAAGAGCTCATTACATCATCCATTCATCAGCTGGAGACAGGATGAGTCACTGACAGACTCATTACATCATCATCATCATCATCATGTTGGTGTCAGACAGCGGAGGAATATTTATTGGCTCTTGCTGCTGACAGACTTTATCAACCGATGAGGTTTGATTTGTTCAGACTGAGGCCTCCGTCAAACTTTGTTCAATCTCACAAAACCTTACTTAAAATTGCAGTGGAAATCCCAGAATCCCCAAAGACACCAAACATTTCAGGCTTAACTTTTGTGGAAATGTTTCTAAAATGTAGAGAAGCACTCAGACGCCTCATCTCATAATCATGAGTTGGTGGAGATTCTGACTAAAGACTCATTCAGACTCGATTTGACTCCATCCAAACTGTTGAATTAGCTGCTAAGTCCTCCTGCTAGCTGCTCCTGATAGCTCCTCCTGTTAGCTGCTCCTGTTAGCTCCTGCTAGCTCCTCCTGCTAGCTGCTCCTGATAGCTGCTCCTGCTAGCGGCTCCTGATAGCTCCTCCTGTTAGCTGCTCCTGTTAGCGGCTCCTGCTAGCTCCTCCTGCTAGCTGCTCCTGCTAGCTCCTCCTGTTAGCAGCTCCTGCTAGCTCCTCCTGTTAGCTCCTCCTGTTAGCTGCTCCTGTTAGCGGCTCCTGCTAGCTCCTCCTGCTAGCTGCTCCTGCTAGCTCCTCCTGTTAGCAGCTCCTGATAGCTGCTCCTGCTAGCGGCTCCTGATAGCTCCTCCTGTTAGCAGCTCCTGATAGCTGCTCCTGCTAGCGGCTCCTGCTAGCTGCTCCTGCTAGCAGCTCCTGTTAGCTGCTCCTGCTAGCTGCTCCTGATAGCTCCTCCTGCTAGCTGCTCCTGCTAGTGGCTCCGGTTAGCTGCGAGCCAGACTCAGGGTTTTGACTCCCATTCACCTCCTACAGTATCTTTGCCTCCCTTCAACTCTTGATCCTGTTCATCAGGGTTAAAATGACGATGTGTCACTTCAGCTCCTCCTGGTGTCACTGTTCATGACGTGTCCACAGTATTTCTTCAGGCTGCGTTGATTGAGTGTTTTCTTACTTGCAGATCAGTCGACATCTGTTTAAACATCAGGCGCGTTAGTTAGAAACGTCCCTGAAACAGATCCCGTGTTTTCTTTAATGAACGTGATGCACTTCTGTAAAAATGATCCACTGAACATCTCGACATTATTATTCTCATTATTATAGTTCCGGAGTCGTTGATCAATCAATTAGCTGATTGACTGTTTCGAACAACGGCGAGTTGTTAAAGTTGCCTTTCGAGCACAAACCTGGCAGCAGGTTCTTCAGTGGATCAGATGTGAAGTGATGAGTGAATCATTCGCGCTGGTCTCAGATCAGATCTCCGGGTCGCTGAAGGCCGACAACACGTCGGTGAGGCTCCTCTGTGCAGCTGCAGCCGGCAGAGAGACCGACGGGTCGTAGGTTTTATTTCGGGTCGTGTGTCCCGAGTCGGGTCCCGACAGCTGTTTCACCCCAAAAGCTCAAATTCGACATTCAACAGAGTTTGTTTGAACTAAAGTGCTGAACTTCTTCTTCTCCTGCTGTTTTCGTTACCGAACAGCTTCAGCTGAACAGCACCTCCTTCTGGACCGAAGGAGAGAAGCAGATATGTGACTGAGTGTAAATGAAAGCGTCTTAAATCTCATCTGGATTTTATCTCACGACACTTGAAATAATTTTTGAGAATGAGTTTAATAAATGAACCTGAACTAGTGCTGCTCACGATGGGAACCGTTGGGTCTCTATAAGTCATATTATAAAGAGTACGGTCTGGACCTGCTCTGCACGTTAAGAGCCTTGAGATAACTTTTGTTGTGATTTGGCGCCATACAAATAAAAATTGAATTGAATTGAACTGGATCCAGAATGAAACCAGCTTCAGATCAGGATGAAGAGAAGGTAGAAGTGGTTTGATGTGGGAGCAACATGAAACATCAGGCAGAATATTTTTAGAGCTTCTTCCACACCTCCACCACCTCTCTCTCCCCCCTCTCTCTCTCTGTCTCTCTCTCTCCCTCTCTCTCTCTCTCTCTCTCTCCCTCTCTCTCCCCCCCTCTCTCTCTCTCTCTCCCCCTGTGTCTCTCCCTCTCTCTCTCTCTCTCTCTCTCCCCCCCCTCTCTCTCTCCCCCTGTGTCTCTCCCTCCCTCTCTCTCTCTCTCCCTCTCTCTCTCCCTCTCCCTCTTTCCCCTCTCTCCCTCTCTCCCCCTCTGTCTCTCCCCCTCTCTCTCTCTCTCTCTCCCTCTCCCTCTCTCTCTCTCGCTCGTCCAGCCTCTCGTCACATTCAGCAGCTCTCAGCCTGTGAGGAGGAGGAGGAGGAGACGATGAAGCAGGAGGGAACAGTGGAGTCAAATCGAGCAGAATCGAGTCTCTGTGTGTTTAATCTGCTGGTTTGTCGTCTCGTTTCTTCTCGCTGGGATTTTGGTGAACTTCGTTGGGTTTTGCTGGACGTCGTCACTCTTCTCTTTCTGCGTTTCTGCTGCTGATTCTCTGAAAGTTGTTGATGAACCGCTGTTGAAACGGACTCGTGAACCTCTGAAAACAAAATGTGTTTGAAGATGCTTCGCTCCTCAGTTCGTGCTGCAGCCATGTGCTTCCATCAGAGAGTCCGAGAGCCTGAGATGGAAGCTGGTGAATTACCCAGCATGCATCGTGGCTGTCGGTCGTGTTTCAAATGAGGAATCGTTTGAATCGTCACCTTGAGGCTCAGATGAAGGTTTCAGCTTCTTAACTTCAACATCAGGAAAGACTTATTGATTTATTTAGCATTGATCAATTATTGAGAACTGAAGTGTTAATTTTTAATTTTTCTTCATGATGCTCAAACTTTCTGCACTTTCAGGACGTCACGTCACGATGAAACCAGCAAAATGTTACCGGATGTGAATTTTTTCAAACTTCAACAACTTCACTGTCGTTTTCATTCATCGTTTTAATTTTTCTTCAGTCAAAGAAAATGAGTTTCTTTGGATTAGTCGTCGTCACTAAAGCTTTGTCGCCATCTTTGCTGCAAAGGAAAACTACAGGATGTGAACTGACATGGCAACTAAAATAAACTGTCTTCCATTAAAGACAAAAATGTCGTGTGTGATGAGACTGAAGTTCATCAAATACAGGATGTCATGTCATTAAATTTTGAAGCATTTACTCATTCCCCAGATATTTCTTAAAAATATGTTGAATGTTTTAAGTGGATCTGAAGTGTTTTGAGTCAGTTTTGAATCATGGAACGACCATAAGCAAGAACAACTTTATCAGACACTCGGAGGATTCTGACGTCCAGACATGTCCCCTGGTTTGGACTAACGACCGAGCGTCCTCAGACTCGACAGGCAGAGCGGGAGCACTTATTTGGTCCTCGGTGGCTCCGTCCACCTCTCGGGGAGATGGCGGCGGCCATCGCCAGCTCCCTGATCCGTCAGAAGCGTCAGGCCCGAGAGTCCAACAGCGAAAAGGTCGCCACCAACAAGAGACGCTCGAGTCCGAGCAAAGACCCGAGGTCTCTGTGTGAGAGACACATCTTCAGCGTCTTCAGCAAAGTTCGCTTCTGCAGCGGAAAGAAAAGACCCGTTCGACGGAAACCAGGTGGGTTCAGACTCGCAGCTGTTTGACTTGATGGCGTTAAGAAACTCAGCTGTCAGAAGCATCGCGGCCTTAAACACTGTTCACAGTTCAGCTGAACGTAGAGCAGGTGGAGACCGACTGACACGTTTTGACCCCGTGGCTCGTCTCTCGACTCGGCTGCTGTTGACACCAGCTCTCAGTCAGAGTAGCTGCCGTCCACACGTCCCGACTCCGACACTGGTGTTGTGCACCAGTAGACTTGGTGCTCGTTAGCCTGTTAGCCTGTTAGCCTGTTAGCATGTGGATGTGGATGTTATGCCTGCTTTAGTCTCAGAGTTGTTTTGTTCTCGTGGGATTTTTAAGCACAATTCTTTAGATTTTTTGCATGTTTGCATCAGACTTTCACTTTGGACTCTGTAGAATGTGACAAGTGCATCGTTTATTAGTCCTCCAATGTAGAAAAGAGGTGTTTTTTGTTGTTTTTGAGTTTTCGGTTTGAAGGAATTGAATCGACTTTCAGTCTCAGAGCTGTGGAGCTTTAATTCTCTGCACATTCTTCAGCATTGTCTCTTGATTCATTAATGCAAAAACTGAATTACAGCCAGCAGTTGGATTAAACATGGTCTAATGTTCAGCAACCATTTTAAATATTTAATGAACGTATGAAAAAACCAAAACACAGTGTGTTTGCACGATGTCCTGCAGGACAACGAGCTAAAAGTTGATCTGAATGTTGAACTTGGAGGAGGAGACGCAGTGAGTTGAACCGCTGGAACCATTTCAGAGTCGTCGTATTCATGAGCCGCGTCTCTCGTTAGTCGACCCCCGCTGCTGCGACACGCTTCATCTTTTCTTGGCAATACAACAAACAGTTTCTTAAAGGAACTGTTATCATGCAGCACTTCTGCTCGATCAGCCGCTCGACGGTTTACGGTCCAGAGACCCGAACGTCTTTGACTTCTCCAGCGAGGACGAGGCTGAATCACCGGAATTCATCAGCACTTTGTCTTCTGATGTTTCACTGAGCCAAACAAAGCAAAACAATG
The DNA here is from genome assembly GCA_025331565.1 of Holacanthus passer. NCBI lineage: Eukaryota > Metazoa > Chordata > Actinopteri > Pomacanthidae > Holacanthus > Holacanthus passer. Next base: position 158,237 of record JAFREQ010000163.1, on the reverse strand, counting down.
AGCAAACACCGTCTGTCATGAGCTGGTCAAGAAATTCAGGAAGAATAGCGAAGCAGAAAAGTCAGTGGCCCTCTAGTGGCCTAAAAGCTGCACAGCGCCTCAGACCTGAGTCTAATCAGTCATCAGTCAATCAGTTGATCCTATCACTGTTTATTTATTGTGCATTTTTCATTAAAGTTGCTTATGAAGAGATAAATATCAACATGACTGTCAAACAGCTGTTGATCATCCATTTCTTTTATTTGTCCTTGTACATCTCAAGTATGAGCTCCTTTTCATTTAAACATGTTGACTTTTATTCTGAAGGACGGAAAATGAGCCTATATTATTTGATTTACAATATATTCCAATGTAATATTAAATCAAAGATTATATTTTATCTTATATTGGAGGTCGGGGGCTTTAATAACAATGATAATTCTAATGAATCAGCTGCACAATCGTCAGTTTTTACTGTCAACTTATTGATCAACCATTGATCGATTCCTGCATGATCCATGAACACGCTTCATTCATGAGCTGCACATTCAAACTGTCACAGGGACAAAAAGCCTCTGCATGTTTTCTCTCTTCACACAGTTTGGTTTTCACAGCTCATGTTTTTTCACCTGAAACTTTATTGAGCAAACATATTTCCATTTGTAAATTTGTGATCATGGTAACTATTAAAAATAAATGGAAAGAACTCTCACAGTTTATATATGAAAATTAAAAAAGGAAAAATGAGAAAATGAAAA
>JAFREQ010000163.1:140000-152500 GCA_025331565.1 Holacanthus passer | reverse complement strand
TGGTCGAGACTCCGCCTTCAGTGTGTGACATTACTGTGCAACGAAAAGCTCCATTTTAGAAACAGGTAGATTCGTTAAGCAGGTTCTAAAATACTAATAGTTGAGAGCGATCGGCTCTGATCAGCCTGCAGAGTCGACGGAGAACAGACTCAGTTGTTGTATCGCTGCTCCGCCTCACTGAGTCCATCCACCATCCATAATTCATGTCTGCTCCTTCCATGAAACTTTAAAATGCAATTCTTCAGTCGCTGTGTGCACAGAATAAGAAACGAGATGGAGTGATGGAGGAAGAGAGAGACATCGGGCGGCTTCTGTCTGAAACACGAGGAGCTTCTGCGACAAATTTCATTTAAAGACAGCAAATTATGGCCGATGAAATGGTTTGTTATAAATTCAATGTCAACATTTCCCAGAAGCCCCAGCTGCTGTCATCTACTGACTGGAACTGTAATTCAGAGGTGACTGTATTTAACGTCCCCCCGACTGAAGCCGGTGAACTGACAGATTCAGTTGTTTCCCATTGAAAACTCTCCAGTGTGTCTTCACCTCTGTACCTGCACACGCTGCTCACCTGACTGATGCCCTGTGGAAATGTGGAGGTGCGATCGGCCGTCGTTCTGATGTTAACGGCAGCTGTGTGTGGTGATGGAGGATGCAGCTGTTTGCAGCTCAGTAAAAACGTGTTTTTCCTCTCAGCTCCTTCACACGGTCGGTTGAAAGTCAGACTGCGGTCGCAGGACGCCTCGCCGTCCAAACACTGTTTATCTGAATGATCACATGTTGGGATATGTGACGCCTGCTGGGAGGAAAAAACTCTTCTCATCATTTATTCCCTCTGTTTCTTCTCCTCGTCTCCATCCTCCCTCGAAACTTCTTTCTTCTCTCCTTCGTCCGTCGTCTCTTTCCTCTCGCTCTGGTTTGTGCGTCGTCATCTGTGCTTTTGGTGTTTGGTTGAATTAATAAACACATTCACACTTTATGGCGACGTCTGCTGAATCTGCAGGAGCAACAACATGTAATGTTTGTTTTTTCCTGAGTCAGCAAAATATATATATTATATAAAAGTTGCATCCAAACACTTGGTCTGTAGGTTCACGACCGTCTGGGTTCAAGAAGCAGAAGAAAGAAAAGAGGGATAAATGTGGGAGCAACAATAAGACTTTTCATCGACAGAATCACCAACTCTTTTCATTTCAATATTCACTGATGTGTCAAGCAACCAGAGTCATTTCAGTCAATCTGGGGTTGGAGATTTTCCTCATTGGAGGAATCAAGGTGTTCAACTGTTGGTCGGATGATACGAGACATTTGAACACGTCACCTCGGACTCTGCCGAGCTGCGACAGACATTTTAGACAGTCTAACATTTTCTAGGCCAAACGATGAATCAAAACAAGTGACTTCATGATAGAAATTCAGTTTTCAGCTTTGTTAACTTCTTTTTTCAGAAACATTCAATGAGTCTTAAACAGACTTGTGCTTTGTCTGAGGTTGTTCTGCTCTGATTGGCTCCCTGCTCCTCCTCGACCACCTGTTATATCCAGAGGGCACACACACACACACACACACACACACACACCTGTTATACCTGGAGGAAACTGCAGTTTGCTAAATTTACTTTTATCTGAGTCAAGTTTGGCATCAACAAGTTCAACAACATGGATCAGTTTCAGCCCGGTTTGTACGAACGAAGCCGTCGGAGCTTCTCACACGTCCTCCCCGTCCAGTGGTGGAAGAAATACTCCGATTTTTTAATAAAGTTAAAGTAGTAATACTGCAGTGTAGAAATACTCCAGTCACGTACAAGTATCTGCCTGCTTCTGTCAAAGTCACAGTTCAAATACAAGAAAGTCAAGATGTGTTCACTGTGTGTGTGTGTGTGTGTGTGTGTGTGTGTGTGTGTCAGGATGTGTTCACAGCAGAGTGTAAGTTTAAGGAGTCGGTGTTTGAGAACTACTACGTCATCTACTCGTCCACGCTGTACCGGCAGCACGAGTCGGGCCGAGCCTGGTTCCTGGGCCTCAACAAGGACGGAGTCATCATGAAGGGAAACCGAGTGAAGAAAACCAAACCCTGCTCACACTTTGTCCCCAGACCCATCGAAGGTGAGACACACACACACACACACACACACACACACACCTGTGGACACTTCATCTCCAGCACAGACAGAGCAGAGTGATTTACTACACAGACTCTAGATGATCTGTTAAAGGAAAGTGTTGAAATGAAACAGTTCATTTTTAATTTTCTATTTTTTTACCCATTATTATTGTAAAAAAAAGTTTATTCTTATTGTTCCAAATGAATAATTGTTGCTAAGAAATGACCCACGCTGCATATTAGATCATTAGTTTGGGAGTTGGTGTAGCTAAAGCTGCTCCTGAACGCATCGTGAGGTTTGTTTGAGGGTTGAGTCGAGAGGTGAAGCCGCCCGGAGCAGAGGGCGTCCTGCAGGAACCTCCTGAGTCTGAGGACAAGGTGAAGCTCTAATATCACAGATGGAGGTTTAACAGGAAACATGAGGCCCCGTCTCTGCTTTCAGCTGTTCTGTCTCTCCCTCTGTCTCCCCCCTCCTCCCCCATCTTCATTTAAAAATATCTGTCAACTATCACCTTCCCCACCTTCTCCACTTCCTCTTCCTGCACGTCCTTCATCTTCCTTCAGCCTCATCATCTCACTCTCTTTTCCCTGATCTCGTCATCTTTTATCCCCGGTCTTCTCTTCGTGCTGTGTAAGATATGAATATAATGAATGTACCTGGACTCTCTGAGGAAGCACCTTAACACACCTGGACAGACGTCAACGTGCAGGATCGACTAGAACGAACCGCTGACACTGTTAACATCACTGTTCAGTTAATGATATGAACTTTTTATTACTTATTTTATTTCAGCTTCTTGGGTTGTTCTCACGCTGTTTAATGTGTGGTTGATCTGATGCGGCTGCTGCCAACAAAATGTCTCGCTGTGTTGCTAAAGTGTTGTTTTGTCTCCCCCTGCAGTCTGCATGTATAAAGAGCCGTCGCTGCACGAGCTTGAGGAGAAGCTGCAGAAATCCTCGCGGAGCCCGACGCTCTGCAGCGGCGAGCGGGCGAGGAGCCCGGAGCGCAACGAGGAGCAGCGGGAGGACTGCACAGAGCAGGACGGATCATAGCCTGCAGCGCCCCCCGCAGGCCGAGGAGGAGGAGGAGGACGCGAACTCCCATTTTAACACTCCCTCTGTTCAGCAACAAAAGCAACGACAACCACACCAACGACAACAACCGCCACGATGACGACGACGGCGACTACGAAAACAAAGAAAAAAGAAGCTAAAAAAAAACGGGGAAAAATCTTCTTGCTCGTGTTGAAATATTTTAAATGTAAAGGGGGAGGGGGAGGGGCTCGTTTGAAAAAATATCAGGACGTTGATGATGATTTACATTTTATGCAAAAAGCCCTGCTGATACGGTGCCCGGAGGCTAGCACACCTACTCTTCATCGCTATATCGTAATCATCATCATCATCATCGTCATCACTGTCATGATGATGTTTTCCGTGTTGAGCGAGTGCTGAGAACTCCGAAGCTTTAAGCCATGTAGAAAGTTCACTTCCTTTCATTTCTTAATGAATGCCAAAACTGTTGCGCTTTCGACACCCCGCACTTCTTCTTCTTCTTCTTCTTCTTCTTCTTCTTCTTCTTCTCCGTGTTGTTCTGTCCAATCAGAAAGAAGAGTTTTTCTGTTTTGTCTTCTTCAGCTGCCACGTCTTGTTTCTTTCTTTCTCTCGGGTCGTGGGATTTGTTCAGACACTGCCGATAAAAAGCTTCACAGCAGAATGAAAAGTGAAAGACTTCCTGTTTCTGGATCAGACTGGAGGAAGTCAGTCAGGTAATCTGGTCCATGTTTGTGATTTGAATCCAACAGTCTGAGAACCTGCTGGTTTCTGGAAACTTCACATTCCTGCATTTTTTAATCAACCATCAGTTTTTACATTAACTTCTTTCCTTCCAGACAGAAAATGACTTTCAGTTCATTTCTCTGAAAATCACCTTCAGAGAATTGACATTTGCTGCAGAGTGAAAACCATCCAGAGGTCAACAAAAAACTGAAACTGATAAATGCACCTTCATAATAATGTTCAGTGATCAAACAAAAGAATATCATTTTTTACCTGAAACAATGCAAAGACTTTTTTAGCATCTACAGAAAAGGAGAAGAAACTCCACTGATCAGATGGTTCCTGCAGCCTGAGAGGCCAAAGCAGCTGAACAAAGATGAACAACATGAATTTGGTCGTCCTGAACAGCGATGTTCTTCCAAAACACCACATGAAATTTAATACAAATGAAACAGACAACAAAGCTGACAAAACATTGACAGTGATGGATTCCGTCCCTGCAGGGTGATTTTCAGAGAAACGAAGTGAAACCAGCAGCGGCTCAATGTGAAAACTGATGATTTGATGATGAGCAGGAAGGTGATGAGCTCAAACCAGCAGGATGAAAAGCTTCCTCCTGTTTCTGTCCCGTGCTGCATTCAGGGTCTGATCAGATGAAAAGTTTGGTGTTTCACAGCGTTGAGAAGTTGCAGGCAGAAACGTTGCATGATGTATTTTCCACCCCCGCAGCCGTTTGGGGGATTTAAATGATTTATTGAGACACTAACAGCTGTGTTGTGTAACTGTGATCTGGTCAGAACAGGACTGAACTGAGGGATTCAGAGTCGACTCTGTTACCTGCATGTTCACAAACTCTGTGTGATATGATCCAGTGATGATGTTGTGAAATGATGACGAGGATATTAACGTGTTCACTCAGCATGTATTCCGGACCCTGAAACTTTGTCCTTTTTTGAACACGACTGTATGTTCCGTTTCCAGCTCTGCAGACTCGAACTGCTGTTGTGATGCAGTCGGTCACGCTGAGCTCTGATTGGTGCACTTTTAAAAAGGGGGCGTGCACGTTTGTCTTTTACATGAACAGCATGTTGGAACATGTTTGACGAGCAGGCGGCTTCAGCTCACGGGCCAATCACATGGAAGAGGTTTTTGTTCAGAACCCACCAAAGCCGACCTGATGATGTCATCACCAGGCTCCCCCAATCAGTTTTACAGCAGTGTTTCCAGACTCGTGATTGGTTCTTTCTGTTAACGGCTCATTGTTGAAGTTTTGGGGGATTGGATCAATTTGTATTTTCAGATTTAACCTAAAATGAACAACTTTCGTCATCAGTGTTTATGAGTATTGATTATTGGCATTTTTAACTCTTATTGGCTTCAGTCTGCAGACAACACGTCACGTCTCTAATATACAGTTAAGAACAAACAGAAACCTGTGTTTCCTGCTTTGGAGTTGAGGTTTTGACATATTTCTCATGCAGCTCATCAAAACCAGGGAATCAGGACGTTCTGTCTCCGAGCTGCAGCAGGAAGCGCAGCCAGGCAGGACGGCGATGCCGCGATAAAAACACCGTGAGCGTAATCTGAGAGATTCCCCCAGTTAGTAGCAACGTTTTAGGACAACAACGTCAATTTCGCCACTCTGTCTTTAAAAAGATTGATTCGTGGCGCCTCCTTGTGGGCAACGTGCGTCACTCAGGCAGTTTTAGTTTATGAAGAGAAACATTATTTAAGTGCAGCTGAAGCAGATTAAATTCAGCTGTCACTTGTTTCATCCACAGTTGAACGTCAGAGTTTGTGTAGAAAATGGAGGTCAGTCCGATCCGGCGTCTCCGTCCTCTCTGCGTCTCACTTCCTCCCTGTGGTATCTTTTACCACAGTGTTGTGTTCAGGTGTCGGCTGATGAGAGGCTTTGGTAACATATTGAACACTGCCCTGCTTCGTTTCGATGAAAAGCACTGCCCCGAAAACTGGAAGCTGTTTCGCTGCGACCTCGTCTGAACGTCGCCGTCGTCACACCTGAAAGAAACAAACAGCTGAAGTCGTTGAGGACGAAGATGAGTTTGATTGACAAATTATTTCAACATCAAATCCTTCATTTCCTGCTCGGTTTCATGGAACCAAACCCTGAAAAACGCAGCAGTCTGCTCCTTTAACTTGTGATGAGAAATAACGGTCACGTCTCGTTCTTTGCGTTCAGACGTTCAGACTGAGTCGCTTCACTGCCTCCACGACCTTCACTACTTTTCTTCTTCTCTTACTCAAACTCTTTACTCGTCTCAGAAGTTACTGATCAGGTTTCCCAAAAGCATCTCCATCATTTCCTGGTTTACAAAGATCAACAAATCCACCTCCACTTCCTGTGAGACACGTTCACGCAGCCCTTCAAAATAAACCCGTCTGTTCTATCACTGCCTTCCTAAAGATAATAATGTAAAACTATAAATGGAAAAACATTTCACATAGACGACGTTGCACGTGGGAAGCAGGATGTGTGAAATTATCATTGGTGCCATCATTTTTCCTTTACATAAGTTTTGCACAGATTTTGAATTTCTGCAGATTTGTGAAGCTTCTAGCTGATAGAAATCTCCTTTTTTTCTGTGAAAATACATTTTGAAAGTTTAACCTCTGCACGTCTCAGTCAGAAGCTTTGAGCAGAGGATTAAAAGACAGATTTAGAAACTAAGACTTATAAAAGTTACTGTTAAAGGCCAAACTGAAATTTTCTGTTTTCAGTCTGAAAGTAATACACAAACAATTAAAAAAGGAAACTTTTAACAAAACAGTAAACTAGAAAATAATCAACCCAGCAGAAACACTTTCTGTTTGTTCCTGAAGAAAATGATAAACGTGAACTCGGATTATTAGCTTGATATTTGAATGCATCAGAGATTAAACTCATGCAAAGATGATTTTTGGGAAACTCAAACCTCCCGTCAGCCGACGTCAGCCGACACAACATGGGAAAACTTCAGTGTTTGTTTTGCGCACGCTGCTGTTTCTGCCGCCATTTTGAACTCGGTTGGAAGTGATGACACGAGGAGGCGGAGTCCGGGTGGGTGGGGTCGCAGAGGTTGACTCTGATTGGCTGCCACGGTCACAGGTGCTTTCGTTTTTTATATTTCTGTTTGATTTTTGTGTTGTTTGTTAAAAATGGACGAACGGACAGACGGGTGGATGGACTGAGGGACTGATTGAGGGAAAGGAACGAACCAATCACAATCCACCGTACTGCCTCTGAGAAAGTCTTCCAGTTTGGGGTCGAACCACGAGGATTGTAGAGACCAACAGAGACACTCGCAGTGTTGGACTGTTTTCTCTTCTGGCCCATTAAATGTTGTGACGAGTGAATGAACTTAATGTTTCTCCACAACCAAACCACTCGACAGGAATGTTGTAACACGAGTGTCCTTTTTGTCACATCTACTTCTGGAGCGCCGACAAACCGATCAGTCACAATCAATAACTGAATCAATAACAACTGATAGAATCAATAAAACGTCATCAGAAAATCACATCATGGAAAACTCAGAGAGAGTTTATTCATTTATTTATTTCTATTTGTTCTCACTTTATTCGTCTTTTCTACACGTTCGCATCACGAATGAAGCCTTTGAAATTCTTTTTGAAATCATTTCGCAAGCACAAACTCTCACTGACCCCGAACGCCACAGCGACACCATCATGTCAAAGATTCCCACCGTCATTGATTTATTGGTCAGAAAATGGGAATTACAGAAATCTCTGCATGATGTGATTTTTGTGTTTATGGTAAATCTGTTTTCACCTGAAGGCGTCAGCTGTTTCTCAGAAGTAGAAAGTGTGGAAAGGACAATCTGCAGTGAAAGTCTGTGATTTGAGAGAGAGCAGCACGTCGACTCGGAGCTTTGAGAATCAGACTTCACGTCCTAACACATTTCCATAAATACCTGATAACATGCGTCAGTATTTTTCTGTCCATTAAACCGATAAAATCTCCAGCAGAAGCCTCAGAGTCGACCTGCTGAACTTTCACTCTAACTTAATCCAAAAAACAAAAAGAGACTCGGCCTGTAGGGAGCGCTGTCGCTGTGGCTTGGACAAGTTCGCAGCACTGCCGACATCCAGCGGCGCAAAATGATGATGTCATTACCAGGCGACAGAGGCGGTGAGCGGGAGGAGAACGAGCCGTCGCCATGTTGAAACGTCTTCGTCAAGCTGAAATCTCTTGATCTTTCTTTGTGTTTGCTGATGTTTGCACCTTTTCTGAGACACCTTCATAAAACGCATCATATATTAGAACAACGTCATCGCAAATACGCAGCAGGATGAAAAAGATTATTGAAAAATAAAAAAGAACCATATAAAAGCTTCAGCCTCCGTCTTGTTATTTATTCCTCTTTGACTATAAATGTTTTCTGTGTTTGTTCTTTTTTAAATCAGTGTAAAAAAAAAAATTGACCAAAAATAATGTCACGTCACATCAGAGGTGGGAAAACGTCACTGTTGACGTCTCAGGTCAATCCAGACCGACAAGAACCAAGTCCTGAACAAATCATTAAGTCTGTTTACAGAAATAATCTTTTTACAAAACTTTGTTCAGGTCAAATTTAAGTCTTCACCTCCTGAGTGACGCCACATTAAACTTAAAAACGAGACAGGAAAGTCTGTCTGTCCAGCTCTGACCGGCTCTGCTGACGTGTCCGACTTCATGAGACGAGCGTCGGGCAGCATCTTTTAATCTGATCCATCAGAGACGCTTTTGACAGATGTAGAGTCTTTTAGCTGAGATACAACATTTTAATATTGGTTTATTTAAAGTAAGTTAAAACGACACTGACATGTTCATAACGTGACGACGCTGAGAGAGACGAGGACAAGACCGTCCAGCTGAAGTTGGTCTCACGGTGAAGCTTCGTGTCTGGATTCACTCTACAGCCTTTAGTTCACAAAGATGTTCAGTCATTAAAGTTTCAGGAGCTTCAGTGTTCAGACTGTCTCATCTTTTCCTTTTCTATTAAGATTGAATTCCAGCAACTTTTGCTTTATGTACATCAAGAAGTAAAAGAAATAATAGATCCAACTCTTGAATGTGAAACAGAAGACGTGTGGTCTCATGTTGAAAGAGTCTGACCTTCAGTCCGCTGAATAAGATCTTTGTTATGTGATGTAAGAATGAGAGGTGTCACCTGAAGCAGCTTCTTTTCTGCCACTGGTCTGTCAGTGTTTTTATCCAAACTGCTGTTAGAGTCCGTAGAGAAGCAAACAGAGAGTTTGTGGTTCGCTCTCAAGTGTTTCGCTGGTTTCTTAAAAGCTCTCAGTTATTCCTGCAGCGACGGCCTAAAAGCTCGTCCGTCCTCTCTGCTGCAGCACGAAAACACTCAGCTGCTGTTTCCACTTTACAGACGACTCCGGCTAATGTTCTGATGTCTTAAGAGCTTCATCCAACTTTAACGAGGAGCGGCGCAAAAACACAACTGTGCTGCCGCCGAACGATGCTGAAACCTTGAACCGACACCACGACGACAAGAAGAGCTGCAAGACAGAGGAAGACTTTCTGTCTGTCTTCGTCTGTCCAGCAGGCTGTGAATGTTGTCCTGTGGACAGACGACAAACTGACCAACATCGACATCATTAAACCACATTGGAAAACAGGAAATGTGCAAATTCAACTGTTCGACAAATCAGAATTTCAGGTTTCATCCTTGACTCCTGATACTGTTGCTTTGAGACGCCTGAGGGCTTTTATTGTGAAGGAGCTTTCAGACTTTTATTGTGAAGGAGCTTTAGGGCTTTTATTGTGTAGGAGGTTAAGTGCTTTTATTGTGAAGGAGCTTTAGGGCTTTTATTGTGTAGGAGGTTAAGGGCTTTTATTGTGAAGGACCTGGACCAACACGAACTGGTTCTGCGACTCGGTGACGTCACATGTTTACATGAAGAACATGATTCATAAACTTTGTTTATCTTTTGTCAAACAACACAAACTGAAGCATCAACGTTGTTGTTATAACAGAAACATTAATATTTACTGTGTTAATGAGCTTTAATGTCTCAAGACGCCACATTTATCTGATAAGACGCTGAAATTTAGCAACAGTTTACAGTTTTTAACACAAGCAGCTTCCTGAACCTGCGATGACGTCAGAACGTGAAGTTTCTGATACACACACTCACACACACACACACACACACATACTCACACACAATACACTCACACACACACACACACACACACATACTCACACACAACACACTCACACACACACACATACACATACACATACTCACACACACACAACACACACACACACACAGACACACACACACACACACACACAACACATACTCACACACACACACACAACACACACTCACACACACACACACACACACACACACACACACACACACAACACATACTCACACACACACACACACACACACATACTCACACACACACACACACACACACACACACACAGAGTACTGAATCATATTCAGAGTCTGAACTGCTCGTGTAGATTCTCACCTGTCAGGTGTCTGTTGTTGTGAGCCTCACCTGTAGTTACAGCCTGATGCCACCAGGGGGAGACATCACATCAGGAATAGGCTGTGGGTTCCAACTGTATTTATATGTAATAAGAGAAGAAGAATGTCGACTGACAGAACGCATTTTAATCTTCATGTTGTCATGTGTGATCCTTCATCTATGTTCAAATACTCCGTCTGTTTGAGCTCTGTTTGAAATCTTCATCATGTTTCAGTTATTTTATTATTAAATTAATCTGAAGATGCTTCTCGTGTCTTTCTGACTTTGAATCTTGTTTTGCAGACAAACTTCCTTCTAAAGCTGAAAGATGAAGCTGAAAAGCAGCTGGAAGTTACTATTGTTACAACTTTTATTAGTAGCTGTAGTACTCAGTGGTAATAATACTGCAGTACTCATTAAAAATACAAGTCAAAGTGCTGCAGTCAAAAATGTAAAAACACATTTAATTCAATTCTTTTTTGTCTTATGTAACATTTTCATAACTGATGGATTTTAATGTTGTAACTTGTTCCTGGACTTTAATAACATGATGATGTTTCTGTGTAAATTCTCTGACAGTGAAGTAAAGTCACGAAACATCAGATATAAATAAAGTTTTACAGGTTTTCCTTTTGGTACTTTAAGTGTATTTTGATGCTTTTGTACTTGAGTACAACTCTGGAGTACTTGTACTGCAGTTTGAGTACTTGTTGCAGCGGAGGTTTGATCTGACCTGAGATCAGCGGCTGATTCATGACCTGAAGCTTGTGTTGAAACCAAACTGATGTCGCAACAGACCAGCAGGGGGCGGAGCTTCAACCGGAAACCAGCCCACTTCTACTTCCTGTATGAACACACACACACACACACACACACACACACACTCAGCTGCTTCCACTTTAACTTTTCGACGCTTTCTGCGCATCTGTCTGTCTGTTAACTGTCTGTCTGTCTGTCTGTCAGCTGTCTGTCTGTTAACTGTCTGTCTGTCTGTCTGTCAGCTGTCTGTCTGTTAACTGTCTGTCTGTCTGTTAACTGTCTGTCTGTCAGCTGTCTGTCTGTCTGTCTGTCTAACTTCTCTGTTTTGTGTTTTAGTTGCATCAAGCTGGAGGTTTTTACTTTTTATCAGTTAATGAACACGTGACTTTGTCCCGGAACCACCGGGACCACACACACACACACACACACACACACACACACACACACACACACACACACACACACACACACACACACACACACACACACACACACACACACACACACACAGGACCCGGTTCCCCCGGGGTCCGGCCCCGCCCCCAGCCGGTAGGGCTCCGCCCGCCCGCCGGGACGCTCCGCTGTAGAGATCTGAGCGGACAGACGCGGAGCCTCCGACCTGTCGTCAATGTAAGTCAACGTTTTCCTGTAATTTGCTGTTTGTTCTCGTGGGCTCTGGTGGAGCCGCTGCCGTCGCTGTAGGAAGCTGCATGTTCTGCCGTCGAAGCCTCTGAAAGTCTCGAAGCGACGACTCTTCGTGTTCTTCTGTCGTTTCAACACCGAGCGGCTCCGCTCCGGTGCTGCGGCGGAACCCCGTTTAAAAACCTCTGCATTTATCTTTGACGCGGTTCTTCCGACCGGGACACGCGAGCTGAGAGCACAAACACACACGAGCCGGATTGTGTCTGATGTTTTCTACATCTCGGCTCACACACACACCGACCTGCACTTTCATCGACTCAGCCACGACATCTGAAAGGCTTTTCCTGTTATTTCAGTAAGACACGGGACAGTCATGAAAGTTGGCTTCTGTTGACTTCAAGTCTTTCCTGCTCAGTAATATCTGAGCCGAATTCACCACCACACTCCAAAGATTCATCAGACGCGCTGCCATTTCTAAGTTTGCTTCAGTATTTTCAGATAATGAAGGTGATTTGAAATGAACAGTTTTTAAATCAGTCTCCATCGATCCAGTCTGATAATCAGATCATTAATAATCAGATCAGTCTGAGACTCTGCAGTGAGCAGCACTGCAGTCCACCTCGCTCATCTTCATCATCATCTTCGTCCTCATCCTGATTCTCATCTTCATCCTCATCATCTTCATCCTCGTCCTCATCTTTATCCT